>UESW01002531.1:0-58247 GCA_900491605.1 Calamus simplicifolius | reverse complement strand
GATCGGCAAAGATCCGACGGTTGCGATCGATCCAAGCCGTGATCCCGATCGGCCACAACCTATCTCGGACCGTTGCAATCCGTCCGAGATCGCGATCCGACGGTTGCGATCGATCCAAGCCCGTGATCCCGATCGGCGAACCTATCTCGGACCGTTGCAATCGTCCGAGATCGGACGATCCGACGTTGCGATCGATCCAAGCCGTGATCCCGATCGGCCACACCTATCTCGGACCGTTGCAATCCATCCGAGATCTGCGACGATCCGACGGTTGCGATCGATCCAAGCCCTGATCCCGATCGGCAACCAATCCGGACCGTTGCAATCGTCCGATCGAGATCCGATGGTTGCGATCGATCCAAGCCGTGATCCCGATCGGCCACAACCTATCTCGGACGTTGCAATCCGTCCGAGATCTGCGACGATCCGACGGTTGCGATCGATCCAAGCCGTGATCCCGATCGGCCACAACCTATCTCGGACCGTTGCAATCCGTCCGAGATCTGCGACGATCCGACGGTTGCGATCGATCCAAGCCCTGATCCCGATCAGCCACAACCTATCTCGGACATTTGCAATCCGTCCGAGATCGGCGACGATCCGACGGTTGCGATCGATCCAAGCCGTGATCCCGATCGGCCACAACCTATCTCGGACCGTTGCAATCCGTCCGAGATCTGCGACGATCCGACGGTTGCGATCGATCCAAGCCTGATCCCGATCGGCCACAACCTATCTGGACCGTTGCAATCCGTCCAAGATCGGCGACGATCCGACGGTTGTGATCGATCCAAGCCCTGATCCCGATCGGCGACGACCGATCGCGGACCGCGGCAATCGGTCCGATCAGCAAAGATCCGACGGTTGCAATCGATCCAAGCCCCGATCGGCCACCTATCTCGGACAGTTGCAATCCGTCCGAGATCGGCGATCCGACGGTTGCGATCGATCCAAGCCTGATCCCGATCGGCACGACCGATCGGACCGTTGCAATCGTCCGATCGGCGACGATCCGACGGTTGCGATCGATCCAAGCTGATCCCGATCGGCCACAACCTATCTCGGACCGTTGCAATCCGTCCGAGATCGGCGACGATCCGACGGTTGCGATCGATCCAAGCCCTGATCCCGATCGGCCACGACCGATCGGACCGCGCAATCGGTCCGATCGGCGAGATCCGACGGTTGCGATCGATCCAAGCCCATGATCCCGATCGGCCACGACCTATCTCGGACCGTTGCAATCCGTCCGAGATCGGCGACGATCCGACGGTTGCGATCGATCCAAGCCCTGATCCCGATCGGCGACGACCGATCGCGGACCGCGGCAATCGGTCCGATCGGCAAAGATCCACGGTTGCGATTGATCCAAGCCTGATCCTATCGGCCACAACCTATCTCGGACCGTTGCAATCCGTCGAGATCGGCGACGATCCGACGGTTGCGATCGATCCAAGCCCTGATCCCGATCGGCGACGACCGATCGCGGACCGCGGCAATCGGTCCGATCGGCAAAGATCCGACGGTTGCGATCGATCCAAGCCGTGATCCCGATCGGCCACAACCTATCTCGGACCGTTGCAATCCGTCGAGATCTGCGACGATCCGACGGTTGCGATCGATCCAAGCCGTGATCCCGATCGGCCACAACCTATCTCGGACCGTTGCAATCCGTCCGAGATCTACGAGATCCGACGGTTGCGATCGATCCAAGCCGTGATCCCGATCGGCCACAACCTATCTCGGACCGTTGCAATCCGTCCGAGATCGGCGACGATCCGACGGTTGCGATCGATCCAAGCCCTGATCCCGATCGGCGACGACCGATCGCGGACCGCGGCAATCGGTCCGATCGGCAAAGATCCGACGGTTGCGATCGATCCAAGCCGTGATCCCGATCGGCCACAACTATCTCGGACATTTGCAATCGTCCGAGATCGGCGACGATCCGACGGTTGTGATCGATCCAAGCCGTGATCCCGATCGGCCACAACCTATCTCGGACCATTGCAATCCGTCCGAGATCTGCGACGATCCCGTTGCGATCGATCCAAGCCGTGATCCCGATCGGCCACAACCTATCTCGGACCGTTGCAATCCGTCCGAGATCGGCGACGATCCGACGGTTGCGATCGATCCAAGCCCTAATAAACGATCGGCCACGACCTATCTCAGACAGTTGCAATCCGTCCGAGATCGGCGACGATCCGACGGTTGCGATCGATCCAAGCCCTGATCCCGATCGGCGACGACCGATCGCGGACCGCGGCAATCGGTCCGATCGGCAAAGATCCGACGGTTGCGATCGATCCAAGCCATGATCCCGATCGGCCACAACCTATCTCGGACCGTTGCAATCCGTCCGAGATCGGCGACGATCCGACGGTTGCGATCGATCCAAGCCCTGATCCCGATCGGCGACGACCGATCGCGGACCACGGCAATCGGTCCGATCGGCAAAGATCCGACGGTTGCGATCGATCCAAGCCATGATCCCGATCGGCCACAACCTATCTTGGACATTTGCAATCCGTCCGAGATCGGCGACGATCCGACGGTTGCGATCGATCCAAGCCGTGATCCCGATCGGCCACAACCTATCTCAGACCGTTGCAATCCGTCCGAGATCTGCGATGATCCGACGGTTGCGATCGATCCAAGCCGTGATCCCGATCGGCCACAACCTATCTCGGACCGTTGCAATCCGTCCGAGATCGGCGATGATCCGACGGTTGCGATCGATCCAAGCCCTAATAAACGATCGGCGACGACCGATCGCGGACGCGGCAATCGGTCCGATCGGCAAAGATCCGACGGTTGCGATAGATCCAAGCCCTAATAGACGATCGACCGACCTATCTCGGACAGTTGCAATCCGTCCGAGATCGGCACCGATCGCTATTTAACATAATTAATTTTTTTAAATATATAACGATGCAAAGGGTTGCGTCGTATTTTTTTAATATGATAATTATAATATCTAAAAAATTAACTTTAATTCTAATAATTACGATGCAACAAGTACGTCGCTATATTAAAACATAATTTTCCTAATTAATATTTTCGCTTATTACATCGCTAATGCGTGCTATTTAACATAATTAATTTTTTAAAAACATTGCAACTCACTGTGTTACGTCGTAATTATTTTTTCTCATATTTATAAATTATAAAATTTAATTTTATTTAAAATAATTGCGATGCAGATATTGCATCGCTAAATTAAAAATAATTTTAATTTATTTTCTGATTTATTGCGTCGCTAATGCGTCGCAAAATTAATTTTAATTTTAATTTATTTAATTTTTTCCAAAATATTGCGACGCAATGGGTGGCGTCGCAATATTTTTTAAAATATTAATATTGTAAAAAATATAATTCCATTTAAATTATTTGCGACGTAATTGTTTGTCGCTAAATTAAAAATTTTTTCTATTTTCCAATTTTATTGCGTCGCTAAGGCGTCGCTATTTAAGATATTTAATTTTTTCAAAAACATTGCGACGCACTGTTATGCGTCGCAATATTTTGTAAACTATTTGTACTGTAAACAATATAATTTTATTTAAATTATTTGCGATGCATTTATTGCGTTGCTAAATTAAAAATAATTTTTCTTATTTCTAATTTATTGCATCGCTAATGCGTCGCTATTTAAATATTTAATTCTTTTAAAAACATTGCGACACACTTGTAGGCGTCGCAATTTTTTTCCGATAATTAGATTTTATAAAATTTAATTTATTTCAATTATTTGCGACGCAATTGGTGCATCGCTAAAAAATAATTTTTCTAATTATCTATTTTATTGCGTCGCTAGTGCGTCGCTATTTAAAATATTTAATTCTATTAAAAACATTGCGACGCAATTATTGCGTCGCAATATTTTATTGATATTTATATTTAATAAAAAATTAATTTAAAAATATTGCGACGCAATATTTGCGTCGCAATATTAAAAATTTAATTTTTTTTATGGTTTATTGAGTCGCTAATGGGTCGCTAATGCGTCGCAATATTTTGTTGTCACAATGGCGTCGCAAAGAGGTCACAATTTAGCCACGCAATTATGCGTCGCTAAATTTGCGTCGCTATTTCAGTATTTTCTTGTAGTGTAAATATTCATTCACCCATTCATAAAATGAATTTAGCAGTCATGCATAGTTTATAAAATATTCTAATTTATGATCAAGTTACTTATCATAATTTACTAATTTATGAGCTAAGTCAAATCAACTCGAGACTGTTGTTCTCTTACATAATTAATTTAAATTTGAAATTCTTAAAATTTAACACATAGCAATCAATATATGGTTTCCCAAATATCCAACCCCAACCTAGATCAGGACCTACCGAACTGAGTTCGGATCTTAGGTTCCACTTATCCTAGGAAGAGATAAATAAAATATCAATAATTAAATATTAACCCAATAAGACAAGAACTCTTCTCATTTCTTGAAATAGTTAGACTATACTACAAAATTTCTAAGCTAAATCCAGTAACCACTAGTTGCTAGGAATTACCACTCAATTGCTGAGCAAGCTCAGCTAGCCATGGCAGTCGACCAGTCCCTCAACCGTTAAAACTAACCTTCGAAATAGAGTTCTTCAAGAACTCAAAACCCAATCATGGCCATAACCGGATCTTATTTATGGTGGACGTCCGGTGCCAATCCGGTCACCAAACATGTGTCATTGTGAGCCTTGATAGCTCCTTAACAATAAAGTAAATAGTAAATTTTTGGATGACAAAAATCCACATAGTCGAAGGGGTTTTGTTAGCATAACTTTTCCTAACCACTAGCTTGCCAGATTTTGTTTCTAGTAAGGGTCAAATTTATCCTATGCCTCTATTTGGCCACCAATTTGACTAGAACTTCCCTCAAAATAGGGTGCAAAATAGGGTTCTTTAAGCAGCTTGCCATTGCAACTTAGGGACCACAAAAAAAGATAAAGAAAGGAAATAGAACAAGAGAGTTATTTATTCAGTTCCTCACTGTAGCTGAGAAAGTGTGGGCTTGACCTTGTTCTCCCCCTAGAAACCAAAACATAAAAACTTTTTTTAGATCCCAGTGTCAATTCATGGTGATTTTGAAATTAAAACATTATAGAGTAATTTTGGAGAGATTGAGAGCCTACCTTGAGGGTTCCTGGTCTCCCCCCCTCCCTTCTCTCATTTACTCCCTACTTCCTTAAAAAATTTCTCAGATGGAGCTCTCTCACCTTCGTTAATGGCTTAGGAAGATTACAGGATAAAATGGTGCAGGCACCAGGATCAGATAGAGGCTATTGAGCTCATTATGGATTTTTGATTGATGTAGTTAGACTTTTGATTCCTATCAATTTATTTGAGTCTGGAGTCATTATGGATTTCTTACTTTATGTTGGTTTGACTTTAAGTCCTGTAATCAAGTTTTATCAGTTTGAGTCCAGTAATTTTATTTGAGTCAAGTATGAGTCCATAATTTTATTTGAGTCAAGTCAAAATTTATTGAGTCAAAGTATAAGAAGTTGAAGACCCAAGACCATAAAGGACCACATTCAGCATGCCACCTAAGCCCCCATAAGGAATTCCAATCAAAGTAGGCGCCATCTACTCAATTAGGGCATCCCAAGATTTTCATAAAGTCATCTTAGCATAAAAAAAAGCAAATAAGCTCCCTATGGAAGGTGACTTGCCGCCCATCCCTTATGAAAAGCAAAATATGGCTCCATCTCCTGATCTCTTTTTCTTGTTTCAAAATGCCGCCTATCTTCTTATTTGAAAAGTATTCCCTGATTTCTTTCCTTTGTTTCAAGATGTTGCCTATCTTCTTATTTGAAAAAAATATGGTGCCCTTACTTTCTTTTTTTCATGTAATTCAAGGGTTAGTGTTTGTTATAAAAACCCCTCCCTTCTCTTGTAGAAAACAATTGAATATAAAAAAGAGTCTTCTTCTTCTATTTTTCTATGCTCCTGAGCATTGATACTCTATGAGGAAGAGATGAGAGGCCCAACAAATACCCGTTCCAACACCTATTCCAAGCATCTCAGCCCCAAGATGCCAAGGTGCTACGATCTTTAGATAAAGTCCTTCTAGCCTTCAGAACCATCTGAAGGAAAGCCAAAAATCCGTAGGAGCATAGCTTCTTCTTCCAAGCGCCCATTCCGAGAGTTGTGTGATTCAATCTTTTAGGATGAAGACCATCATTGCCTGGTAATTAGACTCATCCCTTCTTATAAGTTATGTTTTATTGAAGAAAGAGCATGTTCTAAATAGTAGTTTCTCAACCCTAGGATCATGTTTTCTTTATTACTTAGTGAATCATGTTCTGCGGATAGTTACTTTAGTTTTTGCATATTCATCTTTAGTTTATTCTTACTTGTTTCAAAAAGTAAAGCACCTTAAAATCTGAATCATTATTCTACGTTAATCTTTTGCATGATGCATCCCACATCAATTTGGTATCAAAGCAGGCTAGGACATGTTCATGCATAGTGCTAAAATTTTTTAATCATCTAATTAATCTTCATTAAATCTGTAATTTTTTCTTATTTTTAGATCTACAACATAATAATAATAATAATAATAAAATAATATATATATCTCTGCATATTTTACTTTAGGTTTCATATGTGTGTGCATGCATCACTGAATTTACTTAAGAGCAATTAATATTCTCTATCTCAGGTAAGGGAAGGATTTCATCACCTTTTCTTGGCCCAAAACAACCACCCTCATCTGGATCCCAAGCCTAATTAAAATTGAGTAGAAACCTAAAGCAAAACTAGGGACACCCACGTGGTTGAGTTTCAAGTATTGTGATGAAATTGATCAACACAATCCTTCGGTTATTTCTTGAAAGTTGTGTCTAAGGCTAAGTGTCAAATGGCAAATGCCTTAAGCGGACTTGTGGTTCTCAATTATGTCCCTACGAGAGCGGGAGGGCCTCCCACAACCCTACCTCTTACTTGGCCAGTGAAAAGGATAATTGTTGAGTTGATTGTAATTTGAGTTGATTCATTCTACTTGAGCTTCTAAGTCTAGAAACCCTAGAACGAATTTGTGTGTTGCATGACCACCAGGTCATGAGCCCATTACCAACATCCCCAAACACATCCAAGTTACACCATAGATCCCAATCTTAAAACTTTAATGAGAACCATGACTGAACAATTTAGACAACTAAACAATAGGTTTGACCAAATGAAAGAGCGAATCAGGACCCTTGAAGAGAACCGATTGAACCACACTGAATCTGAATCACCTAGACCAACTCTCCTTGGTCCAAGAGCCCATGTCATGATCTCACCCCTAAATATAACCCTAGATGCCCACACCAAGACTTTATGAATTTGGAGGAAGAGTCTTTAGGAACATACGACTCGATGCACCTACATTTGATGGCAGTCTTGACCCTAAGGTATATGCTGATTGGGAAGGAGATATGAACTAGTACTTTGAGTGGTATGAAATATCTAAAGAGAGGAAGTTTAAGTTTGCTAAACTCAGGTTAGTTTATGGGGCTAGACTATACTGGAGGAATGTTGAAAGGATAACTAGGCAAAGAAGAGATATACCCATAGCTAACTGAAGAGCCATGAAACTTAAGCTTAGAAAAAAGTATCTTCCCATATCCTATCACCAGAGACTTTTAGATCAATGGCAGAGACAGTCAAAAAAGCAAGACTGTATCTGAATACATAGCCAAATTTGATAAATATGTCATGAGGTGTAGTATAGATGAATCTGAAGCAGTGAACCTATCTAGATTTAAGGCTTAACTACGTGAGAACATTCAGAGAGAATTATTTTTAAAAAAAGTTCATGATCTTGAATAGGTTTATCAGATAGCTAGAGACTACGAAAGATTCCAAAAGGGACCCATAATCTGTTGACCTGAACCCACTAGGAATGGTACTCCTAATAAAAAATCCAGATCTAGTCAAGTGCATCCAAGCCGACCTACTCCTAGCACCCCATTGACCCGCAAGGAAGATAAGGGTAAGTCACCTAAAATTCAAATGAATCCTAATCCTAATGCTTCTTGTTATATATGTCATAAATTAGGATACTATGCTAGTCAATTCCTAACCCGATCACTACACATAGGAGAACTAGAGGAAGAAGATCCTGAACCCACTGATGAGCATGAAGGAGAAGTATATGAAACTGAAATACACTTAGTGGATGAATATGAAGAGACGAGGAAGTCATTGAGTCATCTGATTTATCAGGAATTGTTAGATGTATTTTGATCCAAACCAAAGAACAAGAGGATTGGCGTAGGATCCATATCCTATAGACATTTGTGAAGTTAGGAAAAAAGGTATGTAAGATCATCATAGATAGTGGGAGCTGTGTTAATGCCATCTTAACCAGTGCTATAAAAACCCTAGGTTTATCTACGGTTCCTCATCCTAATCCCTATAAGGTATTCTAGATAGACTCAACTTCCATCGCTATTTAACTAAGATGCCAAGTCATGATCCAACTACAATCCTATCAAGAAAAGGTGTGGTGTGATATCCTTTCTATGGGAGTTAGCAGTATCATCTTAGGTTGACCTTGGTTATATGACCATGATGCTACCCGATATGGTCGATCCAACTTCTACTCCTTTAACCATCATGGGAAGAAGCTTGTGATAAATCCAACTCCACCTAAGGATCACATTAAGAGAAAATCTAGTAACCTGAAAGAGAAGAAACCAGGATTAAATCTGATCAGCGCTAAAGAACTAGAGCATGAAATCACTAAGGGTTCACCAGTTTGGATCTTAACTACTGAAAAAATTTATGATCAAACCCAAAAAGAATACCCTTAAAAGGTTGTAGAATTTTGAAAGAGTTTCAAGATGTATTTCCTGAAGAACTTTCTGATCAATTACAACCTTTAAGGGACATTTAACATACTATAGATCTAGTCCCAGGAGCTACTTTACATAATCTTCCACATTATAGGATGAATCCAACTGAGCACTTCCCACTGAGCCACTTTGATGCCTCCAAGGTGGCCAAACTTTTCTTAGATGAAGTGGTTAGGTTACATGGCCTACCAAAAACCATTGTATCTGATAGGGATGTTCGATTCATGAGTTACTTTTGAAAAACCCTCTAGTACATGTTAGGGACTAAGCTCAAATTTTCTACCTCCTACCACCAAATCGATGACCAAACTGAAGTAGTGAACCAAATTCTTGAAAACTTATTGAGATGTCTTGTAGGTAAAAACACTAAAAATTGAAACCTTTTGTTATCTAGAGCCGAATTTGCTTACAACAATTCAGTTAATAGTACCACAAGTAAGAGTCCATTTGAGATTGTCCATGGTTATAAGCCTAATAGACCCATAGACCTAATTTTTTTGCCCATACATGCATGAGTCTCTGAGTTAGCTGAATCATTTGCACAACATGTTAGAGATTTGCATAAGAAAATTATCAATAAGATAATTTGAGCAATGATACTTATAAAAACATGGCTAATTTCTGAAAGAGAGTTAAATCATTTGCTAAGGGAGATTATGTGATGATTAAGCTTAGACCTAAGCGGTTTTCTTCGAGGACCGTAAAAAAGTTATATGCCCGTAGAGCTGGACCCTTCAAAGTAATAAAGAAAGTTGGATCTAATGCCTATATGCTCGAGTTACCATCCTAGATTTGGCATTAGCTCAACCTTCAATATCTCATACCTAGTTGAGTATAGGGAGCTAGCGATGATACCTAATAAGCTGTTTGGACCCAACCATATTCTTCAGAGCGAACCCATACCTGAGTGTCCATCAATAAATTTACCTGGGAGCATAGAAAGGATTGAGCATATTCTGGATGACCAAGCTATTACTATCCGGGATAAAGGCTACCAACATTATTTAGTTCGTTGGCAAGGTCGACCAAAAAATGAGGATTTGTGGATCACTCAAAAGGATCTGTAGCGCCTTGACCTAGACTTATTAGAGCGTTACCAGAGCCGGATTGACCCTTACTCGATAGGGTTGAGTTCCTTCCATCTCGAAAGAATTAATGCGGGCACCAGGATCAGACAGAGGTTACTAAGCTCATTATCGATTTCGAATTGATGTAGTTAGAATTTTGATTCCTATCAATTCATTTGAGTTCAGAATCATTATGGATTTCTTAATTTATGTTAGTTTGACTTTAAGTCCTGTAATCAAGTTTTGTTAGTATGAGTCCAGTAATTTTATTTGAGTCAAGTATGAGTTCAGTAATTTTATTTAAGTCAAGTCAAGATTTATTGAGTCAAAGTGTAAGAAGTTGAAGACCCAAGACCATGAAGGACCATATTTAGTGCACCACCTAAGCCCCCACATGGAATCCCAATCATAGTAGGTGCCATCTACTATATTAGGGCATTTCAAGATTTTATAAAGTCATATTAGAATAAAAGGAAGCAAATAAGCTTCTTATGGAAGGTGACTTGCTGCCCACCCCTTATGAAAAGCAGAATATGACGTCATCCCCTGATTTCTTTTCTTTGTTTCAAGATGCTACCTATCTCCTTATTTGGAAAGCTATCCTTTGATCTCTTTCTTTTGTTTCAAGATGCCGTCTATCTCCTTATTTGGAAACAGTATGTCACTCTTATTTTTTCTTTTCTTCATGTAATTCAAGAGTTAGGATTTATTATAAAAACCCCTCCCTTCTTCTTGTAGAGAACAATTGATGATTAATGAAAAAGAGTCTTCTTCTTCTATTTTTTTGTGCTCCTGAGCATTATCACTCCATGAGGGAGAGGGTGAGAGGCCCAACAAATACCTATTCCAATGCCTGTTCCAAGCATTTCAGCCCCAAGATGCCAAGGTGCTACGATCCCAAGATGCCAAGGTGCTACGATTCTTAGATGAAGTCTTCCTTGCCTCTAGAACCATCTGAAGGAAAGCTAAAACATCCGCGGAAGCGTAGCTTCTTCTTCTAAGTGCCCATCCCGAAAGTTGTGTGATTCCAATCTTTTAGGATGAAGACCATCATTGCCTGGTAATCAGACCCATTCCTTCTTATAAGTTTGTTTTGTTGAAAAAGAGCATGTTCTAAGTAGTGGTTTCTCAATCCTAGGATCTCGTTTTCTTTATTACTTAGTGAATCGTGTTTTGCGGGTAGTTACTTTACTTTTCGCATATTCATCTTTAGTTTATTCTTACTCGTTTTGAAAAGTAAAGCACCTTAAAATCTACCTTAAAATCTAAATCATTGCTCTACGTTAATCTTTTGCATGGTACATTCCACATCATAAAGAATAACAAAGAGATTGAGGTTTAAATAGGTCTTATCTTCTCTTCCATAGGAGCCTGAGATGAAGACGAGCTCATCTCCTCCTAAGACTTTATGTTAGAATTCATTCTTTTCTGTTTCTTTTTTTTTTTTTTTTCAAGTTCAAACTAGACCGATCAAGTAGACCAAGCCTAATTCAAGTCCTCGTAGGGAGATAGTATACAATATTTGGCTTTGCCCTTTCAACCACCAACCGAGATATAGTTGATATTATGTAAAGTAATACAATATTACTATTTAATTAATGAACATTAACCATTAAAATTTATATTTATTTGAAAAACTAAATTTTTATATGACATATATCAGAAATATGATCCAAAGTATAGTTTGGTATAAAAAAATTGAGTATCAATCACAAAAAAGTAGTGTATGCAACTTAGGGTTAAAATATAAAGGATATTATGAAAAAGATTAATAGTTTTAGCAACTAACATACATCAAATTATTTTTCATAGATAGTAAAACATGCATTTTTTTTATTTAAGTATTATCTACATAACACAAAAAAATATGGATACACCTTAATGACTAAAGTGACTGCTATATTGGATTAGAGCTTTTAGTGACTAATTTAGAGGAATGGTCTATTCTTTTAATGAAAAAATTATATATTCTAATAAACTATATTCTTACAAAAGATGGGAGATGGAAGGAGGGGGCTATGCAGTTTGATTATTTTATTTTATTTTATTTATTTTGGGTGCAATATGAAGCTTTTATTTATTTTATTTATTTTTGGGTGTGTGGTGGAGATTGAAAGAAGGTTTTTGGGTCTCCACTCATATCGAAGGTGGAGATTGAAAAAGGGAAAGGGTTTGAGAGGTGAGGGACTGCGAGAGTAGTAGAAGATGATAGCAGGGGTTATAGATGACAGTAGTAGAAGATGATAACGGGGTTATAGATGATAGTAGAAGATGATAACGGGGTTATAGATGATGGTGGGACATAAGAGAGATGGTATCAGTAGCTATGGATGGAGTCCAAGATGACAGCCAATTGGAGACCACAAGACGATAAAACCAAAGAAAGGTATGAAAAGATGGGGCTAGGATTTGATCGCTAATCATAAAATCAAAGAAAGATATGAAAAGAAGGGGCTAGGATTTGATTACTAATTTTTAGAAGATTGAGAGAAAGAGATGAGGATTAGTATATTGATCTTTCTAAAGCCATGCTAGTTAGAGGGAACGAAGAGTCAAAAATGATAAGATGATAAAGAGTTATAATCTAAGTCAGTGAAAAGGCCGACCATAAAATTTCTCATAAATGTAAAAGTGCTATGAATGAATTAAACATATTTAGAGTTTGGTTTTTATCCATAAATTGCAGAATGATTGTGATTCAATGGAGCAGAATGATTGTGACTTAATGGAGCCATGTTGTACATGTTCATCTATAATATATATCAATTTAATTTTAAATTGCACATGCTTTGTGTATGTGATTAGATGCTCCATATGCCATTTACATGACGTTAGTCATGCATCAAGTAGCCGCACACATTAAGGTGTAAATATAAATACATAACATATGGCTTGAAACATAAATGCTATCTTTATGTTATGATATGAATGATATACTTTAATAAATTAAAGGTCAACAATTAGTTTTAGTGATTTTATTTGCAAAAATTTTCATCTAATATCCAATTATATTATATATATATATAGATAATTGTATGGTATACATAGGATATAGGATATATAAGAAAAACTATATTGAAGATATTAGAGAAAACTGAATAAATGAAATTTACATTTTTCTTTGGCTTCATTTTCTGCATTTATAATGTTGTCCCTACACAAATTACCCCTCTACTCAATAATTTAAGTGTTCTTTTGATTCATTTAAGCCCAAATTTAGTTCAATCAAATCTTAAGGTTCAAATCTAATTCAATAGCTTATCAAATTTATTTTTTATCCAAGTGTTCTACAAAAAGTGATTATAATTTAAATATTCTTGGTGTGTATTAAATCAATTCCTTAATATTTGATTTTTTTTGTAGGGGTTAAATATCTTCAAAATAAGTCTTTGTGGATTTTTTGTTGTTGTTGATTTTTGCTCTTGAACTCCACGATAAATCTTATAAGAAAATTTGCTTTCTCTACTAAGAATAGTGATAGTAGTAATAAATTTATAAATGTAAATGTAAAGAATAGTGATAGTAGTAATAAATTTATAATTGTAAATGTAAAAAATTCAAATGGTACCTATTTTGATTTTTTATGATAGTAAAATAATTAACTCTAAAAATGTATCTAAAACTATGTTGTTGTGATAGTGTCCATTTTAAACATGGTTGCACATTATTTAAGTGTTATATAAGGCTTATTTTATTAATCTTAACATAACAAATCATTATTAATATTCCAAATTAAAAAATATGGTAAATAATAATAAAATTTGCTCCATTATAGTATTGTTTCTTGCTCACATCTTTTTATTTCTAAATCCTAGTCATCCTTTTGGATATAAAAGATGAGTAAAATATGTAAGTGAATCTAGGTTGATGCCAATATAATTAACTATATAATATAAAAAATAGTCAAGTATTAAAATAAAATTAAATAGAAAATATAAAAAAATCATATAATATGCCAATTGATGTTCAAATACCACAATAAGTGGATGTACATATTATGTATTAATAGTAACCATTCCAAATAATATCGCATGTATCTTACAGGATTAACTAAACAATTAACATTATTTCCAAATAACTCATCCTTTACTCTCTTAGTATGTTTGAATTTGAATATTTTTTTTCTAGGTCAGAATAACCAAGAATAACCACAATCATGCTTCATCTTGTGATTGATAAATCACAATATTACATATAACTTGCTCATAATATGTCTATCTTAATACCATATACAATTTATGGATCCATCTCAATATAATATACAACTTAGCTCGTCAGACCAAAAATGGCTTACTCGGCTCCTCAGTGCCTTTTATCGAGCTACACGCGGCTTGTATTGGTATCTCCTATGCCATTCGGATTCTGGCCGCCCGCATTATTATTATTGAAGGTGACTCTATTACTGTTGTTCGATGGATCTGGTAGGAGTCCAGTACCCACTTGCCTTCTATCCCCTTAATGTATGACATCCGCTTTACTCTCTTGGAAGCTCGAAGCTCGTCATGTCCACATTTGGCATATCTACTGTGAGGCCAATGCTGCTGCTGATTGAATTGCTGGTCGAGTGGTCTCTCATTCTGATTTTTGGAGCTAAAAGCAGGGCAACCCTTGCCTTATTATCCTTTCTCAATTATTGTATTTTGATATATCGGTGTAACTTATCCTAGGAAGATGTAATCACCCGACTTAACCAAAAAAAATGGATATCTATTTATCTGGAAGCTTCTGTGGGACTGCCTGCCAACCTGCGTTCTTCTCTCGCAGAGAGGTTTACCTATTCAGCGATCTATCCTTTATGTAGTCTGGAGGAGGAATCGTCTGATCATGTTATTTTCACCTGCCCCAGAGCTAGATGGGTCTGGCATATGATAGGCTATTCTTTCAGACATGATAGCTCGGGCTCCTTGCGCTCCTCTTTCCTTCTTGATCTCGGAGGGGACCCCAGCAGAAGAAAGCTCTTTGGGCTGCCACGACATATCATATCTAGCTGTCCAGGAACCAGCTCATTTTCTCTAATGATGCTATTTCTCCTCACATGATTGTCAGGAAGATTAGATTATTGGTGGCGGACTGTGCCCGTGTTGGTTCTGACGACTCTGGCCTCTGGGGTTCCCCTGCTGCTTTGGCAGCGAACCGGCATACGATTTTCATCTCCTGGGAACCCCCCTCCAGGGTTCGTCAAAATTAACTTTGACGGGAGTGTTCGTGGTAGAGCTGCTGGTTCTGCTTTTATTATCCGTGGTCCTCATGGTGAATTATTGGCTACGGAAGGTTTTGGTTCTCTCGACTCCTCTGTCCCCATGATCGAGCTTTATGCGGCCTGGGCTGGTATTTCTTACGCCACCCGGACTCTTCATGCTCAAAGGCTCTTCATTGAGGGTGACTCCATGTCGGGCATTTCTTGGCTGAAGAAGGAGAATAGCCCTCCTGGTTGTGCTAATCCGATTCTCTGGGAGAGTTGGAGTATGCTGCGGGAGGTGGATTGTGCCCAGATTCGTCATATTTACCGTGAAGCCAACTCGGCGGCGGACTGGGTGGCTACTTCCGTGGCCCAGCATGCTGGATCATGGAATTGGAGGCCAGGCGACTCCTGCCCTTCTCTTTTGCAGATTTTTACTCCGATCTATTTAGGCTGACTCGGACTAGACTAGTATGATCGTCCGTTTGTAAAAAAAAAAAAAAAAAAGCTGCAGTCATACATATTCATGACTTTAGATATTTAAAGATACCATAGTGCTATTGTCCTATCAATCATAGAGCTAAGTTTTCTTTAACAAGTTTCCTCCTTCCTTCTAGGGTACAGCAGGAGTATGAGGCCCCAAAATATAACAAAACTGCATTCATGAGAATCAACATTAACAAGAAGAGTTAAGAATTAGGGAAGATCCACAAATAAATCAAAGTTTAGAATTAGTATTAGCCAGCCGATCTACTGGCTGGTTTCCCTCTCTAAAAATGTTTTGTGTTGAAAGTCACATAAAAAACAAAACAAAAAATATTCAATTTTACTTAGTTTGGCCATCTGGTCTAAAATAACTTACCATTAATAAATATAATGACAATCTTTAAAAATTTATGTACTTATAAATTTGGATCCACCTAACCAACTTGTATGCAATTTTTATAAACCTAGCACACAATTGCTTTTACTCAAAGCTACTCATTCATTTTTTTAAAAAAAAAAAAACTTAGCAAACCTCTCTTTTATGGAATGAAATTGTTTTCAGAAATAATCTCAATAACAAATTCTATTAAAGAAAGATATTCTAACTTAACAAGAAATTTAAAACAAATCTCAATAAGAAAATTCTAAAAATGCATTTCAAATCAACAAGGAGTTCAAACTAGAGCCCAATAAATCCCCACCTTGGCTTAAATTTCTTAAGCCTAAGATAGAAACAAACATTTCTTAGACACACTCAAATTCTTTTCATTATCTTTTACTCTAGACTGAAAGAAAATCAAGCTATCGGTGTCTTAATCAAGGTGCTGGATAAGTAGCACCTTTAAATGAGTTAGAGGTGTTCTGATCACTCCTCCAATGGAAGCATTTAGTAGCACATATCATTTTTGTGTAGTTATTTGTAAGTTTGTCCTACATTAACAAATAGGAAGTGCTTGAAAGCTAGGAGTATGATCCAAATCAAAATTCATCATTTAATTTGACGGGGAAAATGATTGTCTTTGGGTAGGATGGGGCAATTCAAAGTAGCTTCTTGTTGGCCATAACCACATGCATAAAATTAGCATAGGATGCAAACATCCTATTAAACAAACTAACATCACCAAAGCTATTAGAGTTTGACATTGCCAATAGAATTAAGAATGCTAACAAATATGCCAAATACACCCCACCAAAACTACAATATATCCCTCCACCACAACATTCTCTTTTACGATCCTTGTTTCCAGGTCCCTCAACCTCAATGATTTCCTACCAAACGCCAACAAGGTCTCCTCACTCTACACCAAATTGGGGAAACTTCCATCACAACCTTCTGCACCAACTGCTCATCAAAACCATCATCCAGAAGTCCTTTAAGGCCTTCATTATCTTTTCTGATATCTAGTAAAACACTGCATAATCCCTGATGGGCACAATAATCTAGAATTGATCTAAAGTTCATCTCCTCAAGGACTACACATTCCAATTTTGGCTCCACATTAAGGGCTTTCTCTGCCAAGACCACTACCTTACTTGCAGATCCTGTGGTTGGATCAGAAAGATGTAATGAATCTACTCCCCTTGCTACAATAATACAAAGAGGTTGAGCAGCTCCAGTCTCATGCGATGTTGGTAAGCTGAAGGTTCCAGCAAACGAATTGCTAAACATCACAACCCCATCATATTCCTGCAGTAACCTCGAGTAATATCCACCTGATTCTTCTGCTCCTTGTCCAAGCTGATTTAAAACTCTCCCATTGAATGAAAGAGAATATCTGCAATTCATATAAAGATAAAAGATTATCTACAAACCATAAAGATGAATAGCATATATGTAAGAATTAACAGCACTGTTTAAAAACGGTCTATGCTGTTGCATATGCGGTGGCGTATGCGAATGCAACCCCTGATTACTGCATAGAAAAGTGTAGGCTACCAATGTACTTATATGAACCACATAATGAAAGCCCAAATAACTAGCCATAATGTTTTTATTTTTTTCTAAATTTTTGTTGAGCTATTTCAAATGTTCCTACCCTTTTTCTTTATTATTATAGATCCATTTAATTTTTTAACATTATTTTTTCCTAAACCAAACCACATAGGCACCAACCAGAGAACAGCTGCACACCACTTGGGCACTATGCAATAACTTGACCACCTGTATCCTACAGCTGCATTTTGATAGTTTGATTAACATAGTGCCATTTAATTTCACTTTCATTAGCCTAGTAGCTTTCAACAACTGCAAATGCTTACACAGCAAGATACAATCATAATAAAACATTACTAAAGGCAAGCTATAAAGAGATCCGCCTGTCACACCATTTTGGTGAATATCAATAAAAACTTTGAACTCAGAGGTGATCTGCCTTTAGGAACTTTCATATATTTCATCTATACAGAGAAGCAAATGATATGTTGAATGGTCGGCCAAAAAAGGTTTAATCAGTCTGGCTGAATGCTGACATAAATAAGTTAATAACTATATTTTGATTTTAAGTGATTTGTCTTTGCTAACTCCCTGCTTTTATTTTCTCAAGAGGGTGAAAAACAATTCTTTACCCAATAGAAAAGAAAATTTAAATATATCCTTGATGTACAAGACCTTCTGGTTGGAACAGCACTCAATAGGGTGATACAATTACAGTTGCATAGCATATTTCAGCAATATTGGTTTCGTTCCTTATTTCTATTATTCAAGAAATTTAAAGAATGATATTTTCCTTTGGCATGTTCAGTACATTGTGAATTGAGCATGAGCTAGAAACATGCATCACCTCTATTTTCTCCTACTTCCAAGTTCTGTTACTAGCTGGCAAGCATTGAGACACTCAATAGTGGTAAAAAGGCTTCTTTTCTAAGAACCAGGGATCCTTGAGATCAGCGATTAGGCATCGATGTCAATTATTGTTCAATAATTGAGATTAACAAATCAAGTTTATCTCCTTATGACAACTGAATCAAGAAAAACAGAAAAGAATATTGATTTTGAAATAAATTGACAATGGTTTCTACGTGACTAGTATTCATCTTTACCCTTCTCAGACATCAATTTCCTGAAATCAATGTCCGATTCCCCTTTTGAAGCATGACCTGTTGGAACTAAAGTAGTTACTTTGTAGCCCATCAAGAATACCTCTAGAGCCTGCTAGTAGTGTAGAATTTCTCACAAAAGAAAAAAGTTGCATATCCAACTCTAGTCTAGCCCACAATATTTTTTTAAAAAAATGCTAAATATTGGATAAATTTTAAAAATTTGACCAGATGTCTAACATGTTTTGGTTTGCCTATTGGGTGAAAATTTCTTATGATTTCATAAGGTTTAGAAAGGCTTCCATAATACATATATTTTTCTAAAAGTTTTCATACTTTATTTACACAAGTTGTTCATTCAAAATTAGTTAATAAGCATGGCTTGAGCAAATTTTCCATGATGCCAAGCTTTATGTATATGAAATTGTATAAAATAAGAAGCAAGATAAAAGAGGACATTACTCTTGTTATTATAATGTCCTGAATCACCATTGCTAATCTTTCTTCAAATCAATAATTGAGGGCTAGTTGCTTTACCTCAAAGTAACAAATGGCTTTCCTGTAACCATTCGATGAATATAAGCCTCATTAAGTCGCCGGCATAACATTTCCTCAACACCAGTAACAACATCTATCCCTGAGCTTCTAAGCCTTTCCACTCCTTTTGAAGCCACAATTGGATTTGGATCCACCATTCCAATGACCACTTTCTTTACCTTTGCACGGATCAGAGCTTCAGTACAAGGAGGGGTCCTCCCATAGTGGTTGCAGGGTTCAAGGCTCACATATGCCGCTGCATTTTCTGCCAAATCTCCAGCATCTTTCAGTGCAAAAACCTACAAATATCAATATAACTTCATGTATGTTGATTCAGCGGTGCAATTAGTTGAAAAAATTCTAAGATGAAACTTTTGGCACCAACCATTAACCTTTTGTATCTAACTAGATCCCAGCAAATCAATGACATGTGGAAGCTAATAAACAAACCAGTGAAGAAATGAATGCTGATGCATAATAGATTTTATTACATGGCAAGATGCTAAGTATTTGCTACCATAATTGTGCCTCCATGCTTCATGTGACAGCAGCAGCAACCAGAAGAGCTAGTAGCTAGAACTATATAAAATACTTGCCTTGAATGTCAGAAAAGCATTTGGATAACTTGGACAGAAAGCATGTTAAAGATGTACATGCCAGTGAAGCTGCACAATTTCAAAGCTGTGCAAATCTTGTCAAATTTTTTGTTGGAACCTGAACAGAATTTGGTAGGGTCATTTGGCACAACGTGTGTAGGTGCCCTTCACAAATGTGCAAGCTTAACACTGCAATTTTGACAGATATCAATGCATGGAAGCCATGTTGAGCATCATAAGGCTATTTATTTGACTCGTTGGATCTTGTTGAATCAACTTATAATTCTTTCTAGATAGTCAGACACTCACTGCCTAAATCCCTTCAATCCAGTGGGTTTAGCCTGATCTTAACCTGGGTCTGTTTGACTTTTGTGCCTTAAATGCCTTGAATTTCAGTTAGGAGGTGGTTGAGGTTGTTTGTAGAGAAACCACAACATTCGAAAGGAAAATGCCACCGGACAAATGGCTACAATATGAGCATTATCAATCAAATTGCTTTAGTAAAAATGATGCAATGCCATGGAGTTACATCTGTATAGTGTTATTAATGATAAGAATACAGTCTCTATATATTGAAATTGGGAGAGAAAGAATAGTAGAACTTAACACAAGCTTACTAGAAACACTTACAGATAAATACCCTATGAAACTTAGCAAAATATTTGAAAGAGAGTCTAATGAGAGAAAAGAAGCATAATAAGGCTATTTAATGCAAATGCAAATATAGTATAGTTGCATGCTACCTTGGCTATTGACTATGACTTTTACCAGATACCTAGACATGCATCACATGTTCGTCTAGATGCTGAATTATAAAATACTATAGAAAAATTCAGCAAATCAAACAAAATGACCTCAGTGGAAAGTGGAGAAAATAAATATCAGATCAATTCTATGGGATCTGGTGCATTAGTGCCATTCGAAAATATCAAATCAATTATAGAAGAGCTATGGATCATTAAAAGGTATTCTGTTGATCCAAAATTTAAGCACCAAATAAATCATTCGATACAATGAATCGAAGGTATTAACCTCCTCCATCATATAAGTATCGATAAGTACTTAATCGTCAACAAAATAAAAATGAGAATTAAATTACATCGCTACACTACGACATCAAAGATTACATTATTTTAGCTAATAGCACACAAGTATCCTAAAATTATTAGACTAATTATAAATCCAAAGGCAGAAAAATGAAAAATTAAATTATAGTGGCCACTTTTTCATATCAAAAGTCATATTTTTCTTCCCTAATAATGCATAAGTGACCTGAAGATACTAAAAAGAGGCAAAGAAAAGGTATGGCTTACCTCAGCGTGAGGCTGCCCGGACTTGGGATGGAACCCTTCGCCAACGATCTCTCCATCCTTGACGATTACACAGCCGACCATGGGGTTGGGGCTGGTGCACCCAATTGCCTTCCTCGCCAACTCCACGCACCTCCTTATGTAGAACGAGTTATCCCTCATCTCGCATCTGATACTGATCGAACGACAACGATTGCTGCGAGCAATGGGATGCCAAGAAGTCCTTCGAGGAGTAAGGTAGAGCCCACTGCCTCCGCAATAGAAGCTGGGGATGCTTTTGGGTTGCGAAGCTTTGGAGGAGGGGAGAGGCGAGTAGAGAGAGGAGAGCGACATTCTCTTCTCGGAGGGCTAGAATGAGATTTTTAGGATTCTTAGAGGGGGCGATGGATTTAAGGGAGCGGTATCTGTAAGTCGATTGATAGTAGCAGCAAACGGTGCGAGTCTGCTTGGAGATAAAATTTTGGATGTTATCTTTAAAAAAAATTATAAATATAAGTAAAAACGATATAGATTCCTCAAAAAAAATCATAGAAATTATAATAATATTCAAAAGAAATTATAATAATATTAAAAAGGTATAATTTATAGGGAAGCAAGAGAAAATAACATGCTGAAAAATGGCCATTAATTATCAAAATATCGACTCTCCTCTCTTATTTTCTCTTTCTTCCCCTCCCTTATTTCATCAAGGACTCATCTCATCTCTATTTGGTCTTCGTTGTCACGTCTGACTCTTGGTCTCCACACCAATCACTTGCCACATGCCGTCAGTAGATCGCCATTAAAAGTTAGGTAGCCCCTCTTCCCTCTCCTTCCCTATTTACCCTCAATTCACCACATGTGCCTTGTTCCCCCTCCCCCAACTCCCCATCTAGGTTTCGAGGTTTAAGAGTCCCCTAATACGCAGCCCACTTTTTCTCCTTCCTTACGGATACAGGAGTGGAGCAAAATGGAGAGCCAAACATCATGGATTTAGTCGGGGGAGGAAGTTGAGGCCAGATGCGATAATATAGCAAACTCAAAATCTTTCCTCTTTATACAATCTTTCAATCCCTCATGATTCAAACTCAAAATCAGAAAGAAAGAAAAAGCAAATAAAACACCATGTTGACAGAGCAAGCTAGCAATTCCTGAAATCATAAAGCAAGCTAGCAATTCCCGAAATCATAAAGCTAATTGATATGAATTAGTAACAATAATCTCTCATATCAAAATACTTACATTACAAGAAGAATCACAAGCAAAAACAATCAACAATTGCAAGAAAGAACACCGTCAATGAAATCAAAAGCTAAATTGCAAACCAAAGCTGAAAGAAAACAAAAAGAACCAAAGTACAGGAAACGATCGATTTGCACACCAAGTGTTTGTTAATTTGTTAGAACTAATTAAAACGATCGATTAACTTTTATCTTAAAGGAATTAATATATTATTGAAAATTAAAATTTAGAATCTTAGTTTTCAATTTATATTATAGCATTATGTACTTTTGCATCAAAAATTATTAAAACAATATTTATACTTTTCTTAATAAATATTGGTGTATTTAAATTTTTAATCTATTGTTTATATAAGTAATTAATGATATATTTATTATGTCATCATGATATCATGGTTCAACTCAGGTTGGCTTGATGGTTGAACTTGTGACTCATGGCCCAGCTCTTTCTTCAATTTGATGAATGGTCTGATTTATAGATTTTCTAATACCTAACCTAGAATTAAGTTCAAGAAAATATAGGTCCAAATTACTTAGGAGAGTAAATTAAGAAGAGAGAATATCCGCAATGTGAGCTGCAAATTATAAGGCTTCCAGTTTTTTTTTTTTAATTTTTTATAACAATACGCCACAGGGGAATAAGTGGCCTTGGCTCGCTATCCATAAGGAAGGAGAAAAAGTTAGCTGCGTATAAGGGAACTCTTGAACCTTGAAACCTAGATGGATAGTTGGGGGAGGTGAAACAAGGCACCTGCAATGAATTGAGGGTAAATAGGGAAGGAGAGGGAAGAAGGCTACCTAACTTTTAATGGTAATTTGCTGATGGCATGTGGAAAGTGATTGGTGAGAAACCAAGTGTCAGACGTGACAACAAAGACCAGATAGAGATAAGATGAGTCCTTGATGAGATAAGGGAGGAGAAGAAAGAGAAAATAAGAGAGGAGAGCCAATATTTTGACAATTAATGGCTATTTTCTATCATGTTATTTTTCTCTTGCTTAATTATAAATTCACTTTTTAATATTATTATAATTTCTATGATTTTTTTTTTGAGAAATCCGTATTGTTTTTACTTATATTTATAATTTTTTTTAAGATAACACCCAAATTTTTTCTTCGAGTAGACTTGCACCATTTGCTGCTGTAGTCAACCGGCTGACAGATACCGCTGTAGCCAATGATCCACCCCTTAAAATCGATCATCCCCTCCAAGAACCTTAAAAATCTCATTCCAGCCCTCCGAGAAGAGAACGTCGCTTTCCTCTCTCTACTCGCCCTCTCCCCTTCTCCAAAGCTTTGCAACCAAGGAGCATCCCCAGCTTCTATATCGAAGCCAGTGGGCTGCCCTACTCACAAAAGGACTTCTTGGCACCCCATCACTCGTAGCAATCATTGCCATTTGATCAGTATCAGATGCAAAATAAAGGACGGCTCGTTCTACATAAGGTAGAAATAAATACACTATATATTGAATACAGTGTCTCTATATATTGAAATTCAGAGAGAAAAAAAAAAAAGTAGAACTTAACACAAGCTTATCAGACATACTTACAAATAAATACACTATAAAACTCAGTAAAATATTTGAAAGTCTAATGAGAGGAAGAAGCAGCATAAGGTTACTTAAAGCAAATGCAAATATAGTATAGTTGCATGCTACCTTGACTATTGACTAAGACTTTTACCAGATAGCTAACATGCATCACATGTTAGTCTAGATGCTGAATTATAAAATACTATAAAAAGGAATTCAGCAAATCAAACAACATGACCTTAGTGGAAAGTGAAGAAAATATTAGATCAATCCTATGATATATTAAAAACTAAGATTCTAAATTTTAATTTAATTCCTCTAAGATAAAAGTTAAACGATTGTTTTAATTAGTTCTAGCAAATTAACAAACAGTTGGTGTGCCAATTGATCCAAAGTTAATTGATTACAATGGCAACATAGGAGTGATTCTTGACAAGGCGGTGAGGCAGAACGATGATTCTCGACGAGATGGGAGAGAGCAATAAGACCAGTAGATTCAACACTTTCTAGTTACCTGTTTAATAAATCAAATAATCGACGAGCTGATGATTCTCGGCACCAACAACAAAGTGATGAAGTTCAACAAGGGGAGCCCTATCATCGGAGGGAGATTGCTAAATTATGGGACTATGGGAGGAGAGGGTTTGGTGAGGGCCACAAGGTGGCATTTCTCAAAGATGTACGAAGCTTCAATAGGGTCATCCAGTCAAAGGAGGTGGCGGAGTGGAGGAGGTAGATCAATGACTCCCTCTACTTTGACGACCTTCTTGTAGGACTATGTGAGGAAAGGAGATGTAGTACTTCTTGATGGTAGAGTGGAACAAAGAGAGGGTGGACAAATTGGATACAGTAGTAGAGCAAAATGGAGAGCCATGGATTTAGTTGAGGGAGGAAGTTGAGGCCAGATGCGACAATATGGTGAACTCAAAACCTTTCAATCCCTCTTGCCCTCCTCTTTATACAATCTTTCAATCCCTCGTGATTCGAACTCAAAATCAGAAAGAGAGAGAAAAAGCAAATAAAACAGCATGTTGACGGAGCAAGCTAGCAATTCCCGAAATCATAAAGCTAATTGATATGAATTAGTAACAATAATCTCTCAGATCAAACCATGTGGATTGCCACACACACGGCTGCCAAATGCAAGTAAAAGGGCTTGTTAGCAAGAAAATCTATGAAACAGGCCTCCGAATGGAAGAGTAAACAACAAACTTGTTCATCAACAATCTTCCATGCACTAAAAAACAGGAATGAAGCACATAGCTTGTTTTAGGGACAAAACATCAGTACATTGTGAAGATATGCACAGAAGACAATTTATGGATTATAAAGTGGAAAAAGGCAACTTTCATCAAACTTTCAGTTAAGTATACAAGATTAATGAATTAACAGGAAAGGTAAGCATCTACATTTGCTGCCAGGTTTAATATCACTTATTTTAATCTAGCCACATCAGAACATAATGATGAACCAAGCAAGACAACTTAAAGACAACAAAATGCCCAAAATGTTAGCATTCACCAAAATTTTGACTGGTATATACCACTTTATACAAATAATCTAAATAATAGGACATATTATAGGATATATTCAGATCATGCATATTTATGATTGAAACTTCAGCTCGGTAACCATGTAAAAATAATGCAAAATAAAATTTTGGCATACAAAAATAAATGAAAAAAGATGACAGCACTCTTATGGTGCACTATACTAACATAAAGATTTTCATACCATTATACACCCTAGTAATTTCAACAAAAACAAACCTAAAGTCCAACCCATCACATATTAATTTCCAAACGATTCCCGAAGGGGAAACATATATTAATTCCCAAACGATTCCCCAGAGAGAAAAATCTTTTCGATCATGAAGGATCGGCAATGGCATATGATACTGGAATTCCTAATCATCTCTTGCCCTTCGCTTTATACAATCTTTCAATCCCTCATGATTCGAATTCAAAATTGGAAGGAAAGAAAAAGCAAATAAAACACCATGTTGACGGAGCAAGCTAGCAATTCCCGAATTCATAAAGCTAATCGATAAGAATTACTAACAACAACAACCTCTCAGATTAAAAAAATACTTAGATTACAAGAAGAATCACAAGCAAAAAAAAAAAATCAAAAATTGCAAGAAAAAACACCGTCAATGAAGTTAAAAGCTAAATCGCAAACCAAAGCCGAAAGAAAACAAAGAGAACCAAAGTATATAGGAAACGAAGGATCATAACAAGCACTGAATCCAGGGCCGTAATTCTTAGGATGTGAATTCCAAACGTTGGAGTGACCCATCTTCGCTCATAACGAAAGCAGCGGAGATCCCAACCAAAGCACAGAGGCGTCTCGCAAAACCCTAACCCTAGCTTTCCGTAATGAGGGGCGGAGGGCAAGCCGACCCGGCCTTTATAGTCTCATTATCATTCCTGGAAGGGAAACATAACGCTACCATTGATCACATGGCCTCGGTCCATCTAACCGTCCAACCAACGGACTCAAGGCGGCGCTACAGGTCGCCAATTGTACCCGAACCATCCCAACCTGGACCCGACCCGTTGGGTTCGCAGGTGGGTATGGGCCAGCTGACCCTAAACCGTCACGAGTTCATATCGGATCGGATCAAGATCCCAAATTCAAATTTACATGTAAAAAAGATTGAATAAGTGCAAGATAAATGATAGAGAAGGCAATATCTTATGCACAAAAGTATAATCTATATTCAAATTTTGTGCTAATAATAATGATCTTGGTACTAGTATCAAATTTAAGAACTGCAAAAATTCTTTCATCAAAAAAGAACTGTAAAGGTACTACTCTACTTATACTCTAGAAAAAAATCGGACAGCTTATATCTAATCAAGTTAAGAAGCCTTTACAGTTATGTTTCCTTATTATTCATCTCAAGATATATCCTTTCAGATAAGACTTGCAAACTAGCTAGATCTCCTTCAGATGAAAGAAAAAAGAAGAAATGAAATCCAGCCAAGGGCTTGAATTTGATACTAGAATACAGAAGTCTAAGGCACACAAAGAATGACACTATAATGTACATTTGAAAGTGTATTTCTTCAACTTTACTGATATAAGCTATATTAAGCCTGAAACCAGGATAAATAAGGTTTGGGCTCCATATTTAGGCATGATCATCTACTTTTAACTATTATGTTGAGTTCTTTGGATACAACTATCATTTTATGAATTAATAACAAAGCTGGAGCATTTAGTAACATCTTTCTGCTTTGCATAACACACAGCGTAGCATTATCATTTTTATCTAAACCTTCATCTATAACTGAGGCTGCTGTTAAGTTAGTTAGATAAATCACACTAAATTCTTCTTCTTTTGGAAGAGAAGCCACAGTAGTATAATAAGAAAACGAATAAATTGACCAGTGTCCCAAGCTCCTAGCTACCTTTTTGAGATTCACACTCGAACCAGTCAAGTGGTTTCTAAAAGACATGGTAGAAGAGGAGATGATAGGAGAATCTAACAAGGGGGCATGAAGGAAAGCAGTGACCAGAACCAGAAGAAGGGGAATAAACTTAAATTTTATGATAGAGCGAGATTTAATATGTTTATTATTCGAATTGGGCACCAATTCAGGTTCAGAAACAAGGGTCGCGTGAGTATCTCCCCTAGCCTCCACATCATTGGAAGAAGAAACTTCCTCCAAATCCTTTTGTAAGCCAGAAGACTGCACTTCCTCGGTCTGACCGGAGGTGGCCTCACAGCTTTCAGAGGAAAAGCTATCCTCAAGACCCGTCCCATCTCCTATATCAAACAACTCACCTCTTTCTTTGTTGAGGTGGTGCTCAATCCAGGGGTTGGGTCTATAACGAAGAAACTGAGGTCTTGGGGAGAGGTAATTGCTTTTAGGATCATAGGGAGGCACGATAACTGGTGAAAGAGAAGAGGAGGAAACTATGACAGGCTGCAGGTTCTCGAGTTCAAGGTCTACCTCTGTGGATCCGCTGCCATCCGAGATTTCCTGGAAACCAACATCCATTGCAGACTTCGGTACGATCTCCTCCAAACACACTCCATCAGATGATAAATTTGCAGCATTTTGAAGGCCACAACCCAGTTAGGGTTCGGCATGGCCTCTTCTGCTGCAGGAGATTCTTGTGAATCAGAAACTGAAGTGAGAGAAGATCTGACGGCCTCGTTCTTTTCTGCAAGGATTTTCCTTCTCGGGGATGCAGAGGTGGCCTTGGAAGAGGCCGAAATCGTCGGGGCCATGAAGTTCTTGACACACTTCGAACTAGGCATTCCAGGGATCTCACCCTGGCTGGGTTCGAGCAATTCAGGTCCCTCTCGTTCTCCGTCTGCTCAAAGGAAGAATGCAGAGATGGAGATGACGGCACTGCCCCGGCCTTGGATCCTGAATTCCTCTGAAGTGCATCTATGAAGGGAAGCCACAAACAAAATCAACGCATGGAAATTTCAAAAGAAAAGAAAAACAAAGAAAACATTCGAGAAAGAGTAGCTTTGAAAGAAAAGCTCTGTACCTGAGGGATTGGAAGCTTTGAATGGATAAGAGTTTGTTCTCTTTCTGCTGCTGCTGCTTTCTGGGTTTTGGGGCGGAGATTTTGGGTCCTAGATGGATTAGGGGAGAGACACCTGGTTGCAATGTTTGTGCTTTGTGCCACCGGAATTCGAGCTTTTGTTCGTTTGAACAGGGGATTGAGTGAGAGTTGATGGAAATAAATCTCTGATGGGATGTGGAGATGAAGAGAGAGGGGATATCGGCTTGTAAAGAAATGGAAATGATGCCATTTGGATTGGCGTTTTACACTTTTAACACCAAACCTGCAAAAAAGTTTGGTTTAGACATAAGAAGAATAAAACTTTGGTTTCAACATAAGAAGAATAAAACCGATATCATTTGACATTGGTTTTGCAAATGACTCAGATATCAAAAGAGCTCAGGGAAGATTAGGCTGAATAAAGGTTCGCTGGCAGAAGATGCTAGGCGTGGACCGAAGAGTGTGGGCAGCATCAGGGATGGTATAAAAAACCTGTTTAAATTTGGTTGAGTTTAGGCTTAGAAAATTAGGTATTCAAAAATCTAATGAAGATACAGAAGAGAGAATACAAGGAAAAAGAAGACACTGATGCAAAAGCAGGAGAAAAAGGAGACCAGAAAGAACTACCACCCATATAATCAAATTATAAAGTAGTTTTCTGATCACACCTTATGTGTTGTTACATCATGTTTCCGTTTAATTAAAAAGAAACAAAGGTCGCACCTAATTTGTGGAAAATTATTTGAGTTTCCGTCCGATCTTTTACATCTGACCTAATAAAAACTACCAAAAGGAAAAAAGGGGAGAAAATCAGAGGGACCTTCCCCAAAATAAAATTCCCTAAACATAATGTTGTTGGTGATCCAAAGTTGCAACCTTCCTTTTGCTCAGCAACTACAATCAGATAATACAAAAACTATTCCATACAATGTATCATATCTCCAAAAGAATCCACATCCATCAATAAAATTTTACCAATGCCCAACAAGAAAAAACACTATCAATCAATTTCGTGCAAGAGAATTAAGAGGAAAAAGATCGAAGGCGAGGGTTTCAGACGCCGGCGGATTAGGTAAAACCATGCTTCGCATCCAAAACCGCTCCTATCTCGAATAAAAGGAGAGGGGGAGGGAAAAGCATACCTTGCTCAGAAGAATATCGAAATCCGACGCTCAAGTCGATGCCCTCTGCCTTCCGATCGAAACCCTAGTGATCAGGTTTGGTGGACAGAATCGAAAAGGCCCCCGGAACGAAACCCTTGGCGATTTTTTATCATACGATCGACCAGTTGGAGGCACTCGCGCTGCACGTGCTTGAGGAGGAGGCAAGAGGACCTATTCGTGGTCGAGAGAGAGAGAGATGGGGAGGGTTTAGGAGGGATATTTGTACTTTACGGTCGCGGGTTATTAATTTAAATTAAATTCATAAAATAACTATATTTAATATATATTTTAATAATAATTTATTTTATAATAATAATATGAGATGATTATTCATATTTAATATATATTTTTAATAATAATTTATCTTATAATGATAATGTGAGGTGGTATTCATATTTAATATATATTTTTAATAATAATAGATTTTATAGTGATAATGTGAGGTGATTATTATATTATTAGAGATGTTGTAATTTAATAATTGTTTTAAATACAATCTCTAATCTTTGATTCTCTTTATCTTCTAAAATAAATGGTTATTATTTGGAAAGATAATATTAAAATTGAGCATACTAAAGTGGTAAAAAAAATTTGTTCTTTCTTGTTTCAGAAAAAAAAAAAATGAAATGAGTAGAATGAATACTAAAAGAGGTCATACCAATCATATGAATAAGTTTTACTTAGGCTCTATTCTTCAATGAGTAAATTTTATTCTATTAACCAATTTTCTCTTTTTTTTTTACATTAGTCAAAGAAATTAGGTGGCTAAATCAAATTGGCATGGATATCATTTTCTTATGAAATAAGGGGAAAAAAAAGACTTGCTTTCCAATGAGATTAGGTAGGTTAGTCTCCATCTTTTTAATTATTATTTATAAAATATTTGTATCTCCTCCCATAATTCTCACTTGTGGATATCCATAAATCTAGCAAAATTTTTCTCACTTTGTTGTTTTCATTATATTTTTTTGCTCACAACATTTTTTTCTTTTATTGCTAACTCTAGTTAGGTAAAATTAAGAACTAAGCCAGAAAAAGTCTCCACTCCCATGAATGGCGTTAGGTATTACCCTTCATTTGATCTTCCTCCCTCCTCTCCTCAACATTTGATAGCTCTTCAATGCCACCTTTAAGAAATGCATAGGAAGTGCCACACTCTGAAGTCGAGGATGGATGTAGAATATGATAATCCGCCACACTCATAGAAAATGGAATCCGTGGCGTGCAAGGCTTCTATTGAGAATATGTTACCATTTAAATAAACTAAATCAAAATTCTAATTGCTATTTAAATAAAACCAATTTAATGTCAACATAATCTCGATAAATAAAATAATAAAATGCCATTATAAATGACTAGCATAGAAATACTATCATCTAAACCAAAGCTAACTTAAATATATAAACTAATGTCTAGCCAATAGGTGCTTGATCAGTTTCTATATGGATCCCCATTTTCATTCTCTATATCTAAAATAAAAATAAGTAAAAGTTTTATGTAGTAATGCTTAATAAGTGGACACTAAATATAAATTAGGTGGATCAAGTTAGTATAACATTGTAAAAAAACTTGTTCCAAATCATATTTCATAGTATATAATAATAATATCAGTTTAAAACTATCATTTATAATTTCATGTCTGCTGATCCCATGTAGTTGGGAAAAGGCTTAGATGAGTTGAGTTGTATTTATAATTTCATGTCTATGTTACTAATAACTCTATAGCCATTAAACTACAATTATGTATAATCTTTATAACAAAATCAATATACTAGATATAACTCTGTGGATAGGGTTTAGATTACTGCATATATCTCTTACGAAGATGGATCATGTTATTAATCATTAATCAACAATCATGCGTAGTAAACTAGGAGTCTATATGTATTACATATATCAATCCTATTTCATTGATGACAATACAATCATTTTATATTCAATAATCTTTCTTATTAAGGTTTCAATGATCATATCATTCATAATGAAATCACAAATTATTTTCATATAATAAAATTTTGTAATAAATAGCAGTAATAATCACCAATCATATCCTACTCTGAATTTTTAATAAAGATGTTATGCAAGATTAACCTTTAATTTCATTTTTAGTGTTTTAAAATAATTACTAAACACTAATATTCCAAAAAATGGTCAAAAAGCAATTATATATATCACACAGAGATTATTTAAATCCAAATATTCATTCACCCATTCATAAAATGAATTTTAGCAATCATGCATAGTTTATAAAATATTCTAATTTATGATCAAGTTACTTATCATAATTTACTAATTTATAAGCTAAGTCAGATCAACTCGAGGCTATTGTTGTCTTACATAATTAATTTAAATTTTAAATTCTTAAAATTTAACACACAGCAATCAATATATGGTTTCCCAAATATCCGACCCCAACCTAGATTAGGACCTACCACTGAACCAAATAAGACAAGAACTCTTCTCTTTTCTTGAAATAGTTAGACTATAATAAAAAATTTCTATGCTAAATCCAGCAACAACTAGTTGTCAGGGATTACCACTTAATTGTTGGGCAAGCTTAGCCAGCCTTGCAGTCGACCAGTCCCTCAACTGTTGAAACTAACATTCGAAATAGAGTTCTTCAAGAACTCAAACCCAGTCATGGCCATAACCATAACTTATTTATGGTGGACGTCCGGTCCCAATTCAGCCACCAACATATGTCATTGTGAGCCTTGATAACTCCTTAACAACAAAGTAAATAGTCGATTTTTAGATGACAAAAATCCACATAATCGAAGGGGTTTTGTTAGCATAAATTTTCCTAACCACTAGCTATTGCCGGATTTTGTTTCTTGTAAGGGTCCAATTTATCCTACGCCTCTATCTGGCCACCAATTTGAATAGAACTTCCCTCAAAATGGGGTGCAAAATAGGGTTTCTTTAAGCTAGATCTCTACAGCCACAAGCATCTTTCAATCAAAACTTAGGGATCACAAAGCAAGATAAAGAAAGGAAATAGAACAAGAAAGTTATTTATTCAGTTCCTCACTATAGCGGAGAAAGTGTGGGCTTGACCTTGTTCTTCTCCTAGAAACCAAAACACAAAAACTTTCTTAGATCCTTAACTACCAGTGTCAATTCATGGTCATTTTGAAATTAAAACATCATAGAGTAATTTGGAGAGATTGAGAACCTACCTTAAGGGTTTCTGGTCTCTAATGAAGAAGAAAGGTGATCTGTCTCCCCCCTCTCTTTCATTTACTCCCTACCTCCTTAAATTTCTCAGGATGGAGCTCTCTCATCTTTGTTATTGACTTAGGGAGATTGCAGGATGAAGAATAACAAAGGGATTGAGGTTTAGATAGGTCTTATCTCCTCTTCCATAGGAGCCTGAGAGGAAGACGAGCTTATCTCCTCCTAAGACTTTATGTTAGGATTCATTCTTTCTTTTTCTTTTTCTTTTTTTTTTTTAAAGTTCAAACTAGACCAATCAAGAAGACCGAGCCTAGTTTAGGTTCTCATAGGGAGATAGTATATAATCTTTGGCTTTGCCCTTTCAACCACCAACCTTCACTTGAATTAGGGATATAGTTGATATTATGTAAAGTAATATAATATTACTATTTAATTGATGAACATTTACCATTAAAATTTATATTTATTTAAAAAACTAAATTTTTATATGACATATATCAGAAATATGATCCAAAGTATAGTTTGGTATACAAAAATTGAGTATCAATCATAAAAAGTAATGTATGCAACTTAGGGTTAAAATATAAAGGATATTATGAACAAGATGAATAATTTTTAGCAACTAACATACATCAAATCAAAACGAATGATATACTAAAATATACTTTTACAGAAAGTACCATAGCATAACTATAAACCAACTGTAAAGTCTTTAAACCAACCATGTTCATATACAAACATAATTAGAATAAATGCTAAAATCATCAATATAACCACATATTCATATCTCAATCATTTATATACTGCTGATATACAGATAAACCTTGTACCAATAGACCGTGTCTAACAATCTAACTTGGCGATATACAGTTGCAAAGGTTGGTTTCCATACTAGTGCTTAATATAATAAACTCAACCATGTTGTATCCATAGACCATGCCTGGTCTCACGACTCTTAAGTCCTTTTCAAGTGCAATAAGTATAGGCCAATAAAAAATAACATCAATACTATCATAACTAGTACCATGTATCAATAGTAACATCAAATCCACAAACTCAACCAACCTCAGGACTAAGTCGTTTTGTATACTAAAGATATATACGGGCAAACCTCACACCAGTAGTCCATATCTAACAACCTAACTTGATGATATATACAACAAGTTGGCTCCTATACTAGTGTCCAATGTAATAAACTTAGCCACGTCATATCCATATACCATGACTAGTTCTACATAGGCCTCTCATGACTCTTAAGTCCTTTCCTAATGCCGCTGGTGTAGGTCAAATTAGTACCACATATCAATAGTAAAAATCATACACCTTTCAGTGGCTAATCCACATGCCCCCATCAAAACTTATATTCAATAAAACCAAACCATACCATATCCAAAAAATATATCTCAACATATACTCATAAATCTTAAATTAGAGCCAAAACTACTCATAACCAAAAAATATCATCATATATAAACAACTTCACAATAAACCAACATGCCCAATTAAAATATGCTAAAAATCCAATAATAAAACATGGTATATGCAAGCATAAAAGGTATGAAACATATTACATAATAATAAGTATAAAACTCCTACCTCGCTAATCCAAAATAATCTCCTCAATCAAATCAATCAGTCATTGATCGCCTATAATTAAATATAAATAAATAATTAATTTGCTAAAATTTATAATTAAAAATTATAATTTTACCTTTCTAGGAAATATTTTAAAAATTATCACTTTATCCCTCTACCTCAAAGATTACTAACCTTTGCTTAACTAACTTTATTCAAGATTAATTTGTTTTTTAATATTACTAATTTTCATCAATTTAAATTTAATTATGAAAATGACTCTTAAAAACCTATGCTTATTTACCCTATAATATACACCAACCATTATTCAAATTAAAATAACACTAGCTAATCAATATTTCTAATCAGAAATTAGTCTTACCTTAACTTAGTTGGGCCACTAGGAAATTAATTAGATTAACCCATGACTAATTTGACTAAACCAATTTTTAATTCAACTTATTTAACATTCTAGTTATTTATAAAATTAATTTTAGCAACTAGTTCACTACTTGTTAAAACCTAGGTTCTAATATTATAATCCAGCAACTAGTCTAAAGCTTAAGCCCATTTTCATAAGAAAAAGACTTGTTGCACTATCGTCCGATACAGCCAGTGCGCATCGGGCACGCGGATTGGCCGCGCGCCCGTGCCATCATGCGTATCGAGGCTCAATGGGTCTTAGTGCGTACCACACGTATGGTAGCATGAGCGAGCAGCTAATTCGCGTGCTCGGTGCGCACTTGCTGCATCGGAAGGTAGTGCAACAGGACTTTTTCTTTTCATAATTTTTTTTAGGTTTGGATCCAACAATGACCTTGGGCCTAGGCTTTTGAACTAAAATCAATATTCTGTCCCATCAATAGTGTTATGAGCTCAATGCTTATTTAGGAGGTTTAATCCTCAAACCTCATTGATCGTAAGCCATCATTACAAGATTATTCTGTTAGGTAGTGTTTGATATGGGGGATAAGAAAGGATATCCCCTGGATATCCCTTTTTATTCCCAATGCTATAGCTAGAAGGGATAGGTCTGAAAAAATTTAACTAGAGGGGATAATCCATGGTTAACCATGGTTAACCATGGGTTATCCCTTGAACTTATTTCCTAGGGAACCCAGGAACAACTAATGTTATCCCTTGATGGCAAACTTGTAATTTTAAAAATTGCTTATTCCCTCAGCTATCCCCTGAATAAATGCTATCCCATACATTTATCCAGGGATAGCTTTTAGGCTATCAAACACTACCTTAGGATTTGGTGTTTGCTTTTCTATTTTTGCTCCGTGGGTGTATAACTGATGTATTATTTATTTAATTAAATAATAATTATGATAACTAATTTTATCATTATTTAAATTTAAATGATAATACTAATTTTAAAAAATAATAGTTAATTTTTTATTGGTTCATTTTTGAAAGTTATTTTTTTGATAACCATATGGAAAGAGGGATTTTAACGTATTGGTCTCCCTCTCTTAATAAGAGTCTATTTTTTTCATAAAAAATATATAGAAAAAAAAAAAAGAAAAAGAAGGAGTAATTCAATCTCTCCATAATTAATCAATCTCTACACAGTTTCTTGTCAAGAAATTTAATGGATCAAAAAAAGTATGATTTTTTTATTTAAAATTTATTGTAAAAATTATTTTATTCTAATATCTTAACCATTATGACTTATATAAATTAAGGTTTGAATTGCATAATTAAAGAAATCCTTAATTGGATTTATATGTGGTAACAGAGTCTGTATTGAAGGAATTGTGATTTTTCATTATGAATTTATGTATCTGACTTTTTTTCATACAATGTCGTGTTTTGCAAAACTAAAAGTTAAAATTTGATTGTTAAAATTGTTAATGTTAAAAAAAACTATGTATTAAAAGGAATCCTTTCTTAAATTTTGAAGGGATTGCATACTAAACCATGATGCTTCGGTCTTTGTGCCTATCATTCCTCAATAGGAGGAGGTAGAAACGTAGAAACGTATTCTGAGTTCTGTTGTCCAAGCCATCGGGAACAATTGGCCGTGGCCAATGAAAATTAACTAGATTTTGGTTTTAATGATTTGGCTTGGCCGCAAAAAAAGAATCGAAGCAATGCGTTAAAAAAAAAAATTTATTGACCAAGAGATGATAGTTGGCTCGGATGGACGATTGCATCCTCAGTTCTGGGCGCGGATGATGCATTAAATTAGCTCTCACCCATAAGTTTGGTAGTGGGCGGGATTCGGGTGAAAGCTTTGGATCTCGCCTGTCCTAGCGGCGACAATATCTTCCCCTAAACTCAATAGTGAGGGATTAATAAAACTATTATTAAAATGTATAGGTATGATCATATCAGCACTAATGCATCGGATTCCATAAAAACTCCGTTGTTAAGCGTGCTTAGGCCAGAGTAGGAAGCCCTCATATTTTTCTATTTTTAAAAATAAAGAAATGCAAAATTATATATATCCATTTTATTTTTTAAATGATTTATCAATATTATAGTAAAATGTATGTATATGTTATAACACCTTAAGTCAATTGTATTCATGCATGATATTATCATTGATCAAATTTTGATGTCTATATTATGTGTAATTTATTAGTCATCAAAATGACCAAATTAAAAAGTTTATAGATATCAAATTAAATAAATTTAATTACTCATGATTATGTGATGCTTATAAATGAATGACATGATTATTTATTTGTCATGAGTATATTGATGTTCATTGATTATACAATATTTAAGGATTGTCCAAAGATTGATTAGTCATTTTATAATCTATGAACTTAATATGGTCAATTGATATGCTTGGTTAGGTATGTTTAGTATATCCAAAGATAGCAAACATATCTAATTTGAGTATGTATAACTGCTAAGTATGTAAAATTAAAATTTAGCATAATTATGTTTACTGTTATATATTATTGTATCATCTAAAGGAGACTTCAATATACACTTATTGTTTAGTCTTATGGAATTTGAATATTTGTTTGTGTATTACTCAGAGCATTAATATGTGAGCATATTCTCTATATTCGTAGTACATATTCCTATTTCTCTTCATTTGCAAGCTATGTCTGTTCAAATGTACAATGGGCTTAATTTTTCTAAATGACGCGAACAAGTTTAGTTTCACCTTGGTATTGTGGATCTTGATTTGGCACTCATAAATGAGAAACCCACTGCTCTTACTGGCTCTAGCGGTGCTGAACAGAGATCTTTCCATAAGACTTGAAAAAGATCAAATAGGCTTAGCTTAGTGTTTATGCGAATAACTATAGCAAACAACATCAAGTTTACAATTCCTACTACTGAAAGTGCTAAGGAGTTTATGCAGTTTGTGGAAGCACGTTCCCAATCTAATTCTGCTGATAAGTCACTTGCTCGAACATTAATAAGTACTTTAACCAACATTAAATTTGATGGTTCTTGTACTATGCATGAGTATGTAATTGAAATGACGAGTATGCAGCAAGACTGGAGTTTATGGGATTGAAAGTGAATGAAAATTTTCTTGTGCAATTCATAATTATTCCTTGCCTCCTGAGTATGGTCTATTTTATATGAGTTATAACACTATGAAGGATAAGTAGAATGTGAATAAACTACAAAGTATGCTCATTTAAAAGGAAACAAGGCTTAAGAAACAAGGAAATCACTCTATCAATCTCATGGGTCAGCAAGGAGTTGAAAAGAAAGATAAGAAAGATAAGAAAGGAAAGGGCAAGCAACGATCACTAAAGATAAATGGGTCATCTGCTCAAATCCATAAGAAGAAATAAAAGAATGATAAGTGTCACGTGTGTAAAAAACATGGACACTATTAAAAAAAATGCCTAAAACGTAAGGCATGATTTGAAAAAAAAAAGGTAAGCCTAATGCTTATGTATGTTTCGAATCAAACATAGCAGAAGTTTCTTATAATACTTAGTGGATTAATTCTAGTTGTACCACTCATATTTCTAATATGATGCAAGGATTTCTTACGATCCAAACGATAAACCCAAATAAAAACTTTATTTTATCAAAAACTGAACCAAAGCGCTAGTTAAAGCCGTTGGAACATATCATTTGATTTTAAACACTGACATCATTTAGGGGGCATTTGATAGTAGGTAATCTATCCAGATTATCGATAATTTAAATGAGACCCATCAAATAACTATATTTGGTACATGTTTTAAATAACAATCTATCTTGTAGTAGTAATCTGGATTACCCACATTACTAGAGATGTGATAATCTTATATTTTTTTGATAAAATTGCTCATGCTTCCTTTGATCATTCTCTACTTGCCTCCTCCTCTACTGATCTCATTAAAACCTCCGTGTTGAATGTCCTGAACCTCAGTGAAAGCTCCGTGTAAAAGATCCTAAGTCGCACCCTCTTCCACCGAGTGATATCACGAATCTCTGCCACCCAGCAGCCCCACGGCCATCTCGAGACGTCGCAAACCTTCTTTCGATCGGTGGCCTTCGGCATCCTCACTGGCCACTTCAAATATCATATATATATATATATATATATATATAAATATTATAATTTATAATATAACTTTTTAAATTAAATATATAATAATATATAAATTTTTAATAAATTTATTTAGGAGTATTTTAAAAATTTGATGTTATATGACTGGTAATCTGTTTGTCATACCAAACACAGTATTATCAATATTACTCGTAATCTATCAAGTGGTAATCTATCTTTAGGCAATCCATATTACCATTCAGGATAGCCTGACGATGCACCAAATCCAACCTTAGATCTTTTCCAAATACTTTATGTCCTTCTGTTTCTTGTAATTTAGTTTCTTTATCTAAACTTGAATCAGTTGGATATTATTTTAAATTTGAAAATGGATGTTTCAATTTGTTTAAACACAATCATGTCATTGGTTCTAGTATTCTTTCTGATGGTTTGTACAAATTTAAGCTTGATAATCTTTTTGTTGAGACATTGTTGATCTTACATCATAATATTGATACTAAACCTGGTTTAGTAAATAAATAATCAGCTTACTTGTGGAATAAACATTTGGATCATATATCCAAAGAAAGATCCTTCCTAATTTGGATTTTACTGATATTGAAATATGTGTGGATTGTATTAAGAAAAAATATATAATAAAAAAAGTGCCACAAGAAGATAGTTTTTTGAAATAATACACACCGATATATGTGAGCTTTTTTATGTTTCATCTTTTGATAGAGAAAATATTTTATCACCTTTATTGATGATTTTTACGTTATGGCTATGTTTATTTGTTGTAAAAAATCTCAATCGGTAGATGCTCTAGAGGTGTTTATAATGAAGGTTGAAAGACAACTAGATAGAAAAGTAAAAATTATCAGGTCTGACAGAGGTGGTAAATATTATGAAAAGTATAATGAATCTGGACAACGCCCTGATTTATTTGCCAAATTCTTTGAAAAGTGTGGCATATGTGCTCAATACACAATGCTTGAAACACTAGAACAAAATGGTGTTGTAGAAAGCATAACTGAACTCTAATGGATATGGTTAGGAGTATATTAAGCAATTCATCATTACTCTTATCATTGTAAAGTTATGCTTTAAGACCGCTATTTATTTTCTAAACAGGGTTCCTAGTAGGCAGTTTCAAAGACTCTTTTTGAACTATGAATAGGAAGGAAACCCAGTTTGAGGCATTTATATGTTTGGGTTGTCCAGCGAAAGTAAGGATTTATAATCCATATGAAAAGAAATTGGACTCAAGAACAACTAATGGTTTTTCATTGGTTATCCAGAAAAAATCAAAAGGGTATAGATTTTATTATCCTAACCATAGTACAAGAATTGTTGAATATGAAAATGCTAGGTTCATTGAGAATAGTGAAGTTGGTGGGAGTTTGAAACCACTTAAAGAGAAAATCCAAGAAATTAAGGTACAAGTCTCTTCACCTATAACTCCTTCTCAAGTTGTTGCTCCTAGTATTGTTAGACCTTTTAACAACTCTCAAGAATAACAAATCAATGATCAAACACCATAGAATCATGTTATCACTAATGAACCTGCAATAGATGAACCCAATAAGTAGCATTAAGAAGGTCTCAACGATAAAGATAAGGTGCTATTTCTGATGATTATGTAGTTTACTACAAGAGTCAGATTTTGATTTGGGTATTGATGATGATCCAATTTCTTTTTTACAAGCCATGAAAAGTGCTAAATATTATTAAATGGTTAGATGCCATGAAATATGAGTTAAAATCAATGGATCACAATAAAGTCTGGGATCTTACTGAATTGCCTGAAATTATAAAAGAGTCGGGTCTAAATGGGTCTTTAAGACCAAGTGAGACTTAAATGGCAATATTGAATGTTATAAAGTCAGACTTATTGCCAAAGGTTTTACTCAAAAAGGTGGCATTGACTATAAAGAGACTTTTCTTCTGTCTCTAAACATGACTCATTTAGAATTATTATGGCACTGGTAGCTCATTATGATTTGAAGTTACATCAAATGGATGAGAAAATCACCTTTCTTAATGAAAGTTTGGATGAAGAGGTTTATAGACTAACCTAAGGGCTTTTCATATGAAGAAAAGGAACACATGGTGTATAAACTGATGCAGTCAATATATGGAATTAAGTAAGCTTCTTGACAATGGTATCTTAAGTTCAACAATACCATTACATCCTTTGGATTTAAAGAAAATACCGTTGATCGGTATATTTATCTGAAGGTCAGTGGAAGTAAGATCATATTTTTGATTCGTATGTTGATGACATCTGCTAGCTACTAATAATTTGGTTTATTGAATGAGACCAGCACTACAAGGGGAAAAAATATTGTGATGCCCAAATGCATTGCAATTGCATCGCTAAACATGCTATTGCGACGCAATAGCGACGCAATGACGGCGTCGCTCAGATGTCCGTCGCAATATCCATTTGTCGCAATTGCGTCGCAATATTGCGACTCTCTGCGACGCAACAATGCGTCGCAATATTGCGACGCATCCAAATGCGTCGCTAAATTTAAAACTAATTTTTAATATTTAAAATTATTATTAAATATTGCGACGCATTCAATTGCGTCGCAATATTGCGATGCATTTAGTTGTGTCGCAATATTTAATAATAATATTTTTGATATAATAGCGATGCAATTTGAGTCGCTAATGCGTCGCAAAAAATTTTTAAAATATTGCGACGCAAGGTCATTGCGTCGCAATATTTATTAAAAATATTTTAGATATAATAGCGACTCAATTTAGTCGCTAATGCGTCGCTATTAATTTTTTTTTAAATTATTGCGATGCCAGGTCATTGCATCGCAATATTTAATAATAATATTTTAAAAATATTAGCGATGCAATTTCAGTCGCTAATGCGTCGCAAATTTTTTTTAAAAATATAAATATTAAAAATTAAAACGGTTAATACAATTTCGTTAAATTTAAATATTGATACAAACATTCTTCACTCAATCCAAACAATAATCAATTTCAAAAAATAATTTATATTAAAATTTTGAAGTTTTTACAACATAAAAAAGAAAAAAAAATACATCAAGAATCTGAACGATCACGTGGAGGCTGGAGACTCTGCGACAAGCGGCTAACCATATCCCGCAAATAATGCATCTCATCTCGCATGTCTGCAACCTCCTGATCCCGGCCTCGCATACGATCCTCAAAATCTGCTCGACCTCTCGCTGAATCCTGCCGAACCTCCTCTGCAATAGATCTGCGAAGCTCCTCTAAACGCTCGGGAGGAAGATCACCAGGAACTCGCGAGCTGGAGGCCTGATGGGGAAAAATGTAGAAGCTCTAGTGCCCAGACCATAGACCCTGCGGTCTCGTGGCTGGGCACCAACAGCCTCCAAAAACACACGCCGACTCTCCTCTGCTGAGAGTTCGACGGGCGTCTCCCCATCAGTAGAGTCGACCTGCGATGCCTGGGAGCGAAGCTCCTCGACTCGTGTCTTGAAATTATGAAATCAACAATAAATGAGTTAATAAATTTCTCGAAATAAAATTTTAGAAATTAAACAGATACTACATAAATCTAATTTCTTACCGCAACCTCCCGTGATCGCGTGTCGACCCAGGAACCGTCCCTCCTGGTGTGTGTCGCCCTGAATAGACGAAACTCACCAGGATCTCCGCCCTCCTGCTCAGACTATAACAATAAAAAAATGATATTAATACAAATATTTGTAAATAACTAAAATAGTAATTAAAATATTTATGTTTTCTTACCATACGCCGTCTGTGCTCCTGAATCGAAATGGAGCCCGAAGTATGACGGGAGAGACCCGTGCCAGGACCGCCCTTCTCAGATCGGCGGTTCGTGCTGGCTGATGCGGACCTCCTGCGCCAGCCATCGGACTCCCAGGCCTGCTGCCACTCGTGCCAAATACCCTCTGGCACGTGCGCAGGACGCTGACCCGATGACCTCCAACGATGAAGCATGTCGGAGTATCGGCGTCGCGTCAGAGCCTCCCATGCTGCCCTAATGGCATCATGGCTGGCAGGATCCCACGTAAACTTTTTCTGCATTAAAATAAACAGTTAGTTTCAAATTTATTAAGATTAAAGAATTTTATATCACTGATAAATTGTATTTAATAAGTTTACCTGAAACTCAGAAAAATAAAACTCCCTCGTGGCTGGAGATACGTGGCGCCAATCGTAGCCACTGGGATCTGCACGCCTCTGAAATACGGCGCTGATGTGGCTGGATACATGATGCTGCTCAATGAATCTGTTAAAAAAATGCATGTTTATAAGTAATTGACTTAAAAACATAACATATATTTTTAATTAGTATATACTTACATCCCCTGAGCATCAAGTCGAAGTACAGTGCGGCCGATGGTGGAAGAACTCTCGGAGGTATGTGCCGATCGGCTGGATGGTAATACAATGCAGGATCACCAGACTGCTGGAGAGAGGCTGTGCGATGTGTGGAGATCCAAACTCTCCATCTCCAAAGCTCATGTGATCTGATGCAGCAACTACGTCCCTGCTCACTCCGTATGTCGTCGGTAGATCTACCTCTGCCCGTCATACTGAAAATACTAAAGATTCATGCAATTAAATTACGATTAATGATTGACTATGTAAAAATTTAACACTTATAAAAAAAGTTAAATTTAAAAAACCTTATGTTTAATCGGTGTCATTTGTTTCGTGAAATGTTGGTTCAACATCCGATGCCGTATCGGATTGCGAATCAGTTTCATTATCATCGGAAGGAAACCGAACATTTGCATCCGCAATTTCTTGGACATCACCATTTGGATCTCTAAGTGATGTTTCAGGAGCCCTTGTGTCGTCCTCAATTGCATGCATTTCCATCTCATCCTCTTGAAATGCAGGGCACTCGGCTGATTGACTTGATGAACTCTCCTCTAATACGATTGTTGAACGTGGGACGATTTTAGAAACGGCCCACCAATCTCGCTTGTCGTTGCGCAAACTTGGATATCCGCAGTAAAACACTTGCTGAGCTTGGGATGCAAGGATGAATGGGTCATATTTCTGCAATCTTCGTCGATGGTTCACTTCAACCAAATTGTAGTCGTTATGAACCCTTTTGCCCACAGGAACTATCGGATCGAACCAATCACAACGAAACAATACGGTTCGTTTCATAGGCCAACCGGGATATTCAACTTCAACCACCTCTACTAACTTTCCATAATAATCCTGCATATTTGCTCCAACACTTTCTCCTTTAACACACACGCCCCAGTTCTGCGTGCCTCTTGAAGCTGCTAATCGTTCAATCTGAAATTTGTACCCATTAACAAAATAGCCAGTAGAGGTTGTTACGGTCTTCAATGGCCATTGCGATAGACATTTAATGAAAATATTGTCGGTTGGGGACCATGGACCGTTACCTATAAATTAATAAGCTATTCACAACCAATTCAAAAAATTAAAGCCATTATTGAAATTGATTGAGTGATACTACTCACAAATTCATAAAACCAGTAAGCAAACTCCGTTTCTAACTTCTGCCCAATTGCAACTTGACTGATGTCGGGATTCATCTGTCGTTGTCTATCACAATACATCCTTATGGGATGATAAGGATTAAAACTGATGTTAGCAATTAAATATTATGGTATATTGTAATTTAAATTAAAGTTCCAATTAAGCATTGAAGTATACACTTACTCAATATATGGATCGACTTCTCTACAGTTCATTAGGATATAATAATGTGCTGCATTATACTCCATATCGCTAAGATTTCTTGACTTCTGCCCACCAAATGAACGGCCGATACCTTTAAAAATTGATATTCTACCGTCATTAGCTTCTCCTTCGTCCACACATACGTCATCGTTACGACCAAGATTTCGGCTCCTCGTGTGGACGTGACCCTCAAAGTAATGCGAGGCAAAAGCTGAAACTTCTTCGACCAAGTGTGCATTGCATATAGAACCTTCAACCCTTGCCTTATTACGCACATTATTTTTTAACTTCTTAAGGTACCTATATGTAAAGTTGAGACAAAAAATTAACCAATTTTCTCGCAATGAAATAATATTTGAAATGTCAACATATCTTAATGATGTATATATTTACCTCTCGAAAGGATACATCCAGCGATACTGCACGGGACCAGCTATGCTCGCTTCGTATGGCAAGTGAACCGGTAAATGCTCCATTGAGTCAAAAAAACTGGGAGGAAATATTCGCTCAAGCTTGCATAAAATAATTGGAATTTCCTCCTCAAGCCTTGCCATGGATGCAGAAGTAATGACTGTGGCAGACAACTCCTTGAAGAACAAGCTGAGCTCGTCAATGCCTTCCAGACATGTTGCGGAAGCAACTCACGAAAAGCTATAGGTAATAACCGTTGCATGAAAACATGACAGTCGTGACTCTTCATGCCGAACAACTTGAGCTTATGCATGTCCACACACCTACCGATATTTGAGGCATAACCATCTGGAAATTTTAACCCTCTAAGCCAGTTACATAAAACTTCTCGTGAATTTCTGTCAAGAGTGTAACAGGCTTTAGGATAGGTCCCATCGGCACTCCTTCTCAAATCACCTCTTCTGCAATACTGATTAAGTTCTTCTCTTGACTTTGCAGTATCTTTGTTTTTCCCGGGATGTTTAGCACCGTGTTAAATATGTTATCAAAAAATTTTTCTCGATATGCATAACATCCAAGTTGTGCCGGATGAGATTTGTGCTCCAATAAGGCAAATCCCAAAATATACTCGCTTCTTCCAGTTATGTTCTTTACATATACGGCCATTTATTCTATCTGCATCTGGTTCCCAAGCATACCTCAACCCCAAATGCTCTATAGTATCAAATATATCCGTGCCGGACCTAACCGGTTCGGCAAATTTTGTGACTGCTTTGTTCTTCCGGAAGGCGATCAAGTTACGCCTGTAAGGATGATTTGGGGGCAAGAACTTCCTATGATTATCAAACCATGACTGCTTACCACTCTTCTGCAATGTAAATGCATCCGAATCATACATGCAATGAGGGCATGCCAGACGTCCAGCAGTGCTCCAACCAGACAACATTGCATATGCCGGAAAATCACTTATTGTCCACATCAAAGCAGCTCTCATGATGAAATTCTGTTTCATAGAAATGTCGTAGGCTACGACTCCTGTTTCCCACAACATTTTCAATTCGGCCACCAACGGTTGCAGGAAGACATCAATCTTTTCCTTTGGATTTGATGGTCCTGGAACCAAAACGGTTAAAAACATTGCAGTATCTTTCATGCACTTCCATGGAGGAAGGTTATATACAGTCAGTATCACAGGCCAACATGAATACTGTTGCCCCGCTTGACCAAATGGTTGGAAGCCATCGGTACAAAGACCTAATCTCACATTCCTTATATCTTCAGCGAAATCAGGATGATTTTCATTGAAATGCTTCCAAGCCTTTGAATCTGATGGATGCCGCATTTCATCCTCTTTAGATTCATGTTCGGCATGCCATCTCATATCAGCAGCTGTAGCCTCAGATCTGTATAATCTCTGCAGGCGTGGAGTAAGAGGAAAGTAATGCATCCTCTTGTAAGGAACACTTTTCCTCCTACTTGTACTAGCTCCCCCTTCGTGTTTTTGTACCTCGATTGCCCAAATCTTACACCATCTCAGCTCGAGTCTTCACCCCAATATATCATACAATTGTTCAAGCAACAATCGATCTTATTAACTGGGAGCCCAAGCCCACGCAACAACTTCTTCGTTGAGTAAAAACTGTCTGCTACAACATTATCATTTGGCAAAATTTCCTTGATTAACCCAGCTACAGAATTGAACGCCTTTTCTGATAATCGATGTTCTGCCTTAATATTCAACATTCGAGCAGCCGTAGACAACTGGGAATGACCCTCACAACCAGGATACAATTCTTGATTTGCAGCACGCAACATATCATAAAATTGCTGTGCATCTGGATTTGGTTCTTCCATAAATGTATTCTGATTGAATTCATTACCCGATGCATTCATCACCATTTCTTCATATGTGTTTAAATTCACAAATGGTTCATCAACGGGAATTGACACTTGTTGGCCTTGTAACAACTGCTGGAATTTCCTCTGGTTCACCATGACAGTACCAAACATCGTAATCAGGAACAAACCCCTTTTACAATGCACCTTAACAGTTTCCACATCTCTGTAGGCTTTATTCTGACACCTGTGGAAGTTGCATGGGCACCTAATCCTAGGCCCATCCATCCATTCAGGTTGGCTACATGCAAATGCGATAAATTCTTCCAATCCATTCAGAAAATCTGGATTAAGCAAGCCATCTTTTATCCTTGCATACATCCATGAGCGAGCCCCGCTCATTTTTGACCGACTTATACAATTTCTGGTAAACCATTAAAGGAAACCACATTATAAAACTATATTAGCATTATAAATATATAACTAAATTATTTCTTTACACAACTAAGGTTAATAACAACCATTTAAATCATTTATAACTAACCAATTTTTTTTAGACAACTAAGGTCCCTACCCTGCAAGGCCCGGCCACGGCTACGATCCTTGGCGTGCTAGCAAGGACCGATGCACAGGTTCATGGCTAATGCTAGGGCTTGAGTTGGGTCGGGCCGCAAGGCGGTGCGTTTAATCATGAGACTTCACAAGCATTCAAGTGTCCTAAATTAATTCTACCTTCACTCCATGTCTAAAAGGTAAGGCCCTATCCCATTCAAGAATATTTTTTGTGATATGTTATTCTGCTATTAATTATCATCGATCGGTTACATTGAAATTTCGGCAGCATTTCCCCATATGTTCTCCTAAATGTGTGGTATATAAGCCACACTAGGAGAACGTATGAGCAAATGCAAACCGAAATCTCACCCACGATGATTACTAGCAGACTAACATATCAAAAAATATTCCAAACTGTCCACCAGGACAATTTGAGAATTTGCAAGACTAAGGCTATCAGGCTTTTCGATCGTAACTGTTGGATCGTCAGCGATCTAATCGATAAGGATTCATTCAGGATCCTTGGATCGATGCAATCGTCAATGTGCGATCTAAATTCGCAACGGTATCGGTCGTATTTTGGATCATCGCAACCGTTTGCCATCCCGATCGCCACGGTAGATCGGTTGTGGCTGATCGGGATCATGGCTTTCAATCACAACCATCGGATCGTCGGTGATTTGATCGCCACGGTCCGAGATCGGTCGTAGTCGATCGAGATCATTTGAAATATTTTTTGTGATATGTTATTCTGCTTTAATTATCATCGATCGGTTACGTTGAAATTTTTAGCATTTCCCCTGTCAATGTGTATATATGCCACACTAGGGAACGTATGAGCAAATACAAACCGCAATCTCACCCAACGATGATTAATAGCAGAAACATATTAAAAATATTTCAAATATTCGACGACCGCCACTCACCGTGGCCAATACATACGATAACGGTTTATTAAAATGAATAGCCACGGCTAGTGGCATCGTTCCATCGGCGATGTCCGACGGTTGCGATCGATCCAAGCCCTGATCCCATCGGCAACCGATCCGGACCGCAATCGGGAATAGATCTAATTGCGATCGATCCAAGCCCTGATCCCGATCGGCCATACCGACGGACCGCATTCCGAGCTAGAAACATTGCGATCGCAAGCCCTGATCCGATCGGCCAATATCTCGACCATGGGGATATCCGATCCGAGATCCGACGGTTGCATCGATCGGCCTGATCCCGATCAGCCACGCCCTCGGACCGATGAAGATTCCGTCCCCCCCCCCCCGATAATTGGGTTCGCGATCGTTGATCCAAGCCCTGATCCCGATCGGCCACGCCGATCCCGGACCATTGCGACGGTCCGGAGACGATCCGAAGGTTGCGATCGATCCAAGCCCTGATCCGATCGGCCATGACCGATCCGGACTTGGCATTCCGATCGCCGAAATCCGACGGTTGCGATCGATGCCTTGATCCCGATCGGCCACGACCGTGGACCGGCCGTCCGATCGGCGAGATCCGACGGTTGCATCGATCCAACCTGATCCGATACGACCGATCCGGACATCGGTCGATCGCATCCGACGGTTGCGATCGATCCAAGCCCTGATCCGATCGGCCACGGATCCCGGACCGTGGCGATCGCGATCCGGTTGCGATCGATCCAAGCCCTGATCCGATCGCCACGACCGATCTCGGACCGTGGCGATCGGACCGATCGGCGTCGATCCGACGGTTGCCATCGATCCAAGCCTGATCCCGATCAACGATCTCGGACATGCGATGGTCCAGGCGACGATCCGACGGTTGCGATCGATCCAAGCCGTGATCCCGATCGGCCACGACCGATCTCGGACCGTTGCAATCCGTCCGAGATCGGCGAATCCGACGGTTGCGATCGATCCGAAGCCGTGATCCCGATCGGCCACGACCGATCTTGGACCGTGGCGATCGGTCCGATCGGCGATGATCCGACGGTTGCGATCGATCCAAGCCCTGATCCGATCGGCCACGACCGATCCCGGCCATTGCGATCGTCCGATCGCGACGATCCGACGGTTGCGATCGATCCAAGCCCTGATCCCGATCGGCCACGACCGATCTCGGACCATTGCGATCGGTCCGAGATCGCGACGATCCGATGGTTGCGATCGATCCAAGCCCTGATCCCGATCGGCCACGACCGATCTCGGACCGTGGTGATCGGTCCGATCGGCGACGATCCGATGGTTGCGATCGATCCAAGCCCTGATCCCGATCGGCCACGACCGATCTCGGACCGGTGATCGGTCCGATCGGCGAGATCCGACGGTTGCGATCGATCCAAGCCCTGATCCCGATCGGCCACGACCGATCTCGAAGTTGATCAGATCGCGATGATCCAACGGTTGCGATCGATCCAAGCCCTGATCCGATCGCCACGACCGATCTCGGAATTGCGATCGTCCGATGCGACGATCCGACGTTGCGATCGATCCAAGCCCTGATCCGATCGGCCACGACCGATCTCGGACCGTGCGATCGATCCGATCGCGACGATCCGACGGTTGCGATCGATCCAAGCCGTGATCCCGATCGGCCACGACCGATCTCGGAATGGCGATCGGTCCGATCGCGACGATCGACGGTTGCGATCGATCCAAGCCCTGATCCCGATCGGCACGACCGATCCGGACCGTTGCGATCGATCCGATCGCGACGATCCGACGGTTGCGATCGATCCAGCCCTGATCCCATCGGCCACCGATCCGGACCCGATCGGTCGATCGCGATGATCCGACGGTTGCGATCGATCCAAGCCCTGATCCCGATCGGCCACGACCGATCGGACCGTGGCGATCGATCCGATCGCGACGATCCGACGGTTGCGATCGATCCAAGCCTGATCCCGATCGGCCACGACCGATCTTGGACCGATCGGTCCGATCGGCGACGATCCGACGGTTGCGATCGATCCAAGCCCTGATCCCGATCGGCCACGACGATCTCGGACCGTTGCGATCGTCCGAGATCGGCGACGATCCGACGGTTGCGATCGATCCAAGCCTGATCCCGATCGGCCATGACCGATCCCGGACCGTTGCGATCGATCGATCGCGACGATCCGACGGTTGCGATCGATCCAAGCCCTGATCCCGATCGGCCACGACCGATCTCGGACCGTGGCGATCGTCCGATCGGACGATCCGACGGTTGCGATCGATCAAGCCGTGATCCCGATCGGCCACGACCGATCTCGGACCGTGCGATCGGTCCAATCGGTGATGATCCGATGTTGCGATCGGTCCAAGCCCTGATCCTGATCGGCCACGATCGATCCCGGACCGTTGCAATCGGTCCGATATCGCGGATCCGACGGTTTGATCGATCCAAGCCTGATCCGATCGCCACGACCGATCCCGGACCATGGCGATCGGTCCAATCGGCGACGATCTGATGGTTGCGATCGATCCAAGCCCTGATCCGATTCACGATCGATCTCGGACCATGGCGATCGGACCGATCGACGTTGATCCGATGGTTGCCATCGATCCAAGCCCTGATCAATCCTGGTCACGCGATCTCGACCGTCGCGATTGATCCGATCAACGACGATCCGACGGTTGCGATCGATCCAAGCCGTGATCCCGATCGGCCATGACCGATCTCAGACCGTGGCGATCGGTCTGATCAGCGATGATCCGACGGTTGCGATCGATCCAAGCCCTGATCCCGATCGGCCATGACCGATCTCGGACCATTGCGATCGGTTCGAGATCGCTGACAATCTGATGGTTGCGATCGATCCAAGCCCTGATCCCGATCGGCCATGACCGATCTCGGACCCTGGCGATCGGTCCGATCGGCGACGATCCGACGGTTGCGATCGATCCAAGCCCTGATCCCGATTGGCCATGACCGATCTCGAACCGTTGCGATCGGTCCGAGATCGCTGACGATCCGACGGTTGCGATCGATCCAAGCCCTGATCCCGATCGGCCACGACCGATCCCAGACCGTGGCGATCGGTCCGATTGGCGATGATCCAACGGTTGCGATCGATCCAAGCCCTGATCCGATCGTCCATGACCGATCTCGGATCATGGCGATCGGATCGATCGTGTCGATTCGACGGTTGCCATCGATCCAAGCCCTGATGATCCCGATCGGCGATGAACTATCTCGGACCGTCGTGATCGATCTGATAGGCGACGATCCGACGGTTGCGATTGATCCAAGCCGTGATCCCGATCGGCCACGATCGATCTCAGACCGTTGCAATCTATCCGAGATCGACGATGGTCCGACGGTTGCGATCGATCGTAGCCGTGATCCTGATCGACCACAGCCAATCTCGGACCATGGCGATCGGTCTGATCGGCGATGATCCGATGGTTGTGATCGATCCAAGCCCTGATCCCGATCGGCCAGGACCGATCCCGGACTGTTGCGATCGGTCCGAGATCGCTAACGATCCAACGGTTGCGATCGATCGAAGCCTTAATCCTGATCAGCCACGACCGATCTCGAATCATGGCGATCGGTTCGATCGGCGACGATCCGACGGTTGTGATCGATCCAAGCCCTGATCCCGATCATCCATGACTGATCTCGGACCATGGCGATCAGACCGATCAGCGTCGATCCAACGGTTGCCATCGATCCTAGCCCTGATCTTGATCGGCCACGATCGATCTCGGACCACGGCGATCGATCCGATCGGCGATGATCCAACGGTTTGCCATCGATCCAAGCCCTGATTCCGATCGGCCACGACCGATCTCGGACCGATCGCTATTTAACATAATTAATTTTTTTAAAAATATTGCAGCGCAAAGGGTTGCGTCGCAATTTTTAATATGATAATTATATTATATAAAAATTAATTTTATTTAAAATAATTGCGATGCAACAAGTGCGTCGCTAAATTAAAATATAATTTCCTAATTTTTTGGTTTATTGCATCGCTAATGCGTCGCGATTTAACATAATTAATTTTTTAAAAATATTTCAACGCACTGAATTGCGTCGCAATATTTTTTCTCATAATTATATTTTATAAAAATTTATTTTATTTAAAATAATTGTGACACATATATTGCGTCGCTAAATTAAAAATTATTTTTCTAATTTTTTGGTTTATTGCGTCGCTAATGCGTTGCTATTTAATTAATTAAATTTTTTTAAAAACATTGCGACGCACTGTGTTGCATCGTAATTATTTTTCTCATATTTATACTTTATAAAAATTAATTTTATTTAAAATAATTGCGATGCAGTTATTGCGTCGCTAAATTAAAAAATAATTTTTCTAATTTTTGTTTTATTGCGTCGCTAATGCATCGCTATTTAATATATTTAATTTTTTAAAAACATTGCGACGCACTGAGTTGCGTCGCAATATTTTTTTCTAATATTTATATTTTAGAAAAATTAATTTTATTTGAATTATTTGCGACGCAATTGGTGCGTCGCTAAATTAAAAATAATTTTTCTAATTTTTTAGTTTATTGCATCGCTAATGCGTCGCTATTTAACATATTTAATTCTTTTAAAAACATTGCGACGCACTGAGTTGTGTCGCAATATTTTTTTCCCATATTTATATTTTATAAAAAATTAATTTAAAAATATTGCGACGTGTTATTTACGTTGCTAAATAAAAAATTAATTTTTTTTAATTTTCTAGTTTATTGAGTCGCTAATGCATCGCTAATTGCGTCGCAATATTTTGTTGTCACGGAGGCATCGCAAAGTGGTCGCAATTTAGCGACACATAATTGCGTCGCTAAATTGCATCACTATTTCAGTATTTTCTTGTAGTGAAGAATTTTTTCTAAGAACTTTGAAATAAAAGATATGGGTGAGGCATCCTATATGATTGGAATTAAAATATTTCATGATAGATCACAAGGATTAGAATTATCTTAAAAGGTATATATTAATACAGTCTTGAGAGATTCAACATGAACAAATGCTCTACAAGTGTCATTCTAATTCAGAAAAGAGATAAATTCAGTCTTATGCAATGTTCAAAGAATGAATTGAAATACAAACAAATAAAATAAATTCCTTATGCATCGATTGTTGGAAGCTTGATGTATGCTCAGACTTGTACCAGGTCAGACATCAGTTTGCTGTCGGGATGCTGGACATGTATCAAAGCAATCCAGGAATAGATCATTGAAGAGCTACAAAGAAAGTACGAAGGTACTTGCAAGGAACAAGGATCACATGCTCACTTATGATTACATATAAGGTATGAATTAATTAGGTTTAAGCGGTTAGTGCATATTAAAGGCCTTATTCTTAAAACCTTAATTTTTCATAAGAATTTTTAGGGTTAGCTTAACTCTTACTCATAGCCTAATACGATAAATCTTCCAAGACTATTTATCAATAATATTCTGCAGACAACTTATTTTGATTCCATTAAGAGTATAACTCATCATTACATAATTATACTTTGTCATTTTATAAGAGCACTCATCATAGGATTAAAAGTAGATTTTTTTAAAATTTTGTACTCTAATATGATCACTTAATCAATTTCGTTTTATCACATTGAACCTCTTTTATGAGATCTTCAATCATAAAGGTTGTAGATAATAAAGTAGTCTAATCATGTAAATTGAATTGTAAGTAGGCCAAGTATGTTTTAGGATTGCCCTTATAGCCCACCTCTTTAGAAGGTGAATTGGACTAATCCATTAGCCCAAAACTAAAAGTATAATATAGGTATTTCTCAAAAATAAGTCTCTTGAAAGGTTGAGAGTATTTGATTTGATATAATCCAATTATTTAGGGCATAGATAAAATTGAATTGGTGACGTACTACGTGTTGACCCAATTATTGATTTTGATGATTAATAAAAGATATGAGTATATTCATTTTGTTATTAATAAATTTAATAAGTGTTATAGGGCGTAAAAATATTTGATCAATCAAAAAGGATAAAGAAACATGTTTTGAATCAAGATTGAAAAAGATATTTCAAAGTTCAGAGCCTGGAGTCGACACCCAAATGGTAAGGAGCCAACCCCAAGGCGTATCAGAAAGTTTCTAGAATTTTGGCATGGTCCAGAGTCGACACCCAAGGTCTCGGAGCCGACTCCAATCTGAGATACAGAGAAGCATGTTTTATGGACTATTCTGGAGTCGACACTTACAGTTTTCCGTAGCCAACTCCCGAAAGCGACGAGCCGACACTTACATTTTCGGAGCCAACTCCCCAACAACTTTTTCTTTACTATTTTGAACACCCAATTTGGAGCCGACACCTGAAAGTTGGAGCCGACTCCATTCTATCAGGAACGGATTTTTTATCTGTCAGAAAGTACTCCAATGGTAAGATTTCTTTTCACCTAACTTCTAACGGCTATTTTCTTTGTGTAGAAGATTCCAAACTGTTGGTCCAGATAGCAACCCAAGAGGGGGGGTGAATTGGATTTTTAAAAATTAAACTCTTTTTTAAAAATAATCCCCCAGCGGAAGTGAAAACTTAGATGTACACGAATTAAAAATAGAGTATGCACAGATAGAGAGTTAGAGACAAGGAAACAATCACTGCAAACATAAGAAGTTTATAGTGGTTCGGTGTACCTACACCTACATCCACTCCCAAGTACCTCTTGGGTCCACACTACAATCAATCTGATTACAACAGAGTTGTTTTACAAGCTCACAACTCGAACTTGTTATTTTTTCGGGTGCACAACGAATCCAGCTGGTTTTCAAGGCTCACCAGCATAAAACCTTACAGCACAAGCAACTGCTTGCTCAAGGCTAACTGCCTCAATCTGAATCAATCCCCTGATTGACCCAGCAAATAATAACATTTTACAAATCAAGAGCTCCTCCAATGAGCAAATATACAATGATAGAACAAAGATAAAAGATAGGAATCAAAGCATGATTTGCAGATCTTGGTGGCTTGCTTCTTCTCTTCTCTTGAGTGGATCTTCCTTTAGTATGCTCTTGAAGCTCAGAAGATCAGAAAACTAGGGCTTGCTTCTTCTTTTGAGATTTCTTCAAAATAGAACTAAGAAAGCTAGAAATCTCTCTCTTTGCTGTTGGAAAATCAGTATAATCTTTCCTTTCGAATCTTCCCTCTTTTCTCTTTTGATTTTCTGATGAATCTCACTCTTATTTCTCTATTTTTCCTCTCTTCTTGTTTTTCTCTTGTTATTTTTTCGGATACAACAAAAGCCCCTCCTTATAACCCTTCTTAATTCATAAATAGCTGAAAACTATCCGTTAGAAACAAGTGTAAGAAGGATTAGAACCAAATATGGTAATAGACGTTGGGATTAAAAAGATAAAGATAAAGTTTAGAGACGTTCTGATAGTTCTGGAGTCATTTCTAACAATCTAGAGTCGACTCTAACTTTTCTGGAGTTAGCTCTAAATCGAAAATCCCCAATCCGCTTGATCTGGAGTCATCTCTGACTTTTCTGGGGTCGACACAAAAATCCTCTGGAGTCGACTCTAACAGTCAGGTGTCGACTCTAAGTCGTGACCAGAAAAACCATCATTCTATCTTTTCTGTTGGAGTCGGCTCTAACAGTCAGGTGTCGACTCTAAATTCTGTGCCGATTTCTGGAGTCGACTCTGCGATTTCATGTGTCGACTCTAATGTCTGCAATCTTACCTTGACATTAGATTCGAACTAGAACTTGATTTGTCTTGTGATTTTGATTAATAAATCAAATCATAAACTGAAAAACTTAACCAAAATCATTAGTAACTTCAAATGTTATACTCAAATAGTTTTGTTAATCATCAAAATCAATAATTGGGTCAACAATCTCCCCCTTTTTGATGATGACAAAAACTTTGAGTATATGCATTAAAGATTCATTTGAAATAAGCGTTATAGACATTGTTAAAGCTTTAAAACTTCTTAACAGAGAATTTGATGCCAAGTTTCAAAATGAACTTTAGAAACATACTTGAGTTCTATTATAAACAGCAATCAAGATGATTTAACTTTACACAGAAAATCATTAAGCTCCCCCTGCATTAAATAACTCCCCCTATGCAAGGTACATGTAAATAAACTGAAATCGATTTGATACCAATTGATTAGAATTTATAAATTTCTCTCCATCTCAAATTTCTCTCCCCCTTTTGAGATATGCCAATTGATTAAAACATATTGAAATCTTATATTCTTTCATCTCTCTCCTTATTTTCTTTCTCTCTCTCCTTTATGCATATACAAATTTCTCTCCCCTTTTTTGTTATCAGCAATAAGGTGAGTTTAAAAACAATAATGTAAATTATCAGAGCGAGGTTGTTGGTTCATTCAATCATAGAGATAGTAAACTTCATTTCAATTGCCAAGATAATTGTATTTCAATTCAAGATGCATTACATGTGTCTATCAAAATACATTCACAGTAAACTACCATATCAATTAGAAATTCCTAGATACAGCTAACAAAGTATAGTAAACTAGAAATCCTAAGATACAAACTAAATATGAAAAGCTAATCTTAGGTTTCTAATAGGTTAGGGTAGGATAGGCTTAGATAGGGTATCACTATAGGAAATAGAAGGTCAATCAAACATGTTTGTAGACAATTTTCTTCAGATGACCTATCATTTCCATAATCTCATCTTTTGTGATTTCTTAAAGCCTTCAAGACAACTCTCAACTTGAGCAACAGCAAGGTCTAAATCTTTTTTCAATTGTCCAGTAGCATCTAGATAAGCTCTAGATCCATCTGCAATCCCTTCCAGCCTTTCAAAAATCTTTTGAAGCTCAGTACCAAGGGACTCTGCAGAGCGGCTAATGGAAAATGAAATCAAGTCAAGTCTGGAATTGATCTCCTCCTTAAACTGTCTGATGTCATCTCTCATCTGACTAATCTCATCTCTCCTCTGACTGTCATACTCAGCTAATAATGCTCTGAGCTGACCAATCTGCACATCTAAAAATCTCCAGATACAAATGCTGTCTGAGGTGGAGGTGAAGAGTATGTGCTTGGTCCAGCCTCAGAAGGTCCAGCAGTAGATGGTCCGCAACAGATGGGTCAGGGATGTCCTCTGCTCTGGCCTCTCAACTCTGGCCTCCTCAACTCTGGCCTCCTGTCCTCTTTATCCAAATACCATTTACCTTTCTGAAGCCCATACGGTGAATGGTAGAGACACTAGTAGTCTGTATGCCTTAGTTTCCTCAGTGGCTCATTATCCATGATCAACACACCTTGGCTTCTAAATACCAAAGTCAGAATCATACCATATGGCAATGTGGATCTTTTCTTGGTAGCTGCCTCTGCCATATAGCCTATCATCATCCCAGCTAAATTTACTGGCCTCCCAGTGATGATGCAATCCATCAGCAAGATGTCTCGCTCTGAGACATACTCAAATCGGCCTATCTTGGGAAATAAGATCCTCCCAGATGTTATGAAGTAGCCTGAGTTCCAAGTTCAGTTGATTTGCCATAATCTCCTCAAACTCAGATACCTCTCTCCCCAGCATCCTAGATAGGGCACCACCTCGATCATCATGCTGATACTCATTTAGCCCAACAGTGGGCATCTCTAACAAATTTCCAAGGATCTCAGCAGTGATTACAACTCTTGTTCCTCTAACATAACTTACTAAACCTCCCTCTCCTCTACTCAAATCATTGTAGAACTCTCTTACGAGGGCAGGGTAAGTAGGAATATCCAAAGAACAAGCCTTTTCCCATCCCATTTCCTTTAATGACGGCCAATAGCAAAATTCTCCGAAGCAAAGAAATCAAAATCAACTTTCCTTCCGGTTGTGATAGCCTTACCCGCTAATGGTCGATGTGGAGAAGATGGAGAAGGTGGAGAAGCCTCTTGGGTGGCAGATGATGAAGACGAAGCTTGCCTCCGAATCGTGCGTCTCCTCGTGGGAACCGCCGATCCACCAACAGTAGCACGCCTCTTAGGAGCCATAGGGTTTGATTGGAATGAGTAATCAAGAGATTTGAAGGGTTTAGAGGTGTTGGAATCAGTTTGGAACGACTCTAGAGGATTTGGAGAAGATAGGGATCGTTTA
>UESW01002530.1:239711-280101 GCA_900491605.1 Calamus simplicifolius | reverse complement strand
CTACCAAAGGTTGATTCTTCAGTGCTTGATTTTAATCATGCACCTCACAATGTAAATAAAACAGTGCATTTTAATTAAATTCCAAAGTCATGAATGAGAGAGAAGCTAAAAGTTGCTATGTTAATGTACATTTGCACATAATTTAGTGATTACTTCAAGTCTACCAGTGATAAGATTTGGGATTCTATCTTATGATTCATGCTTATAGTTGCATCTTATGAGCTAATCATGCAGTCTACTACTGCATCAGTCCATAATCTTCTGAAATTCCAAATGCAGGGAGTTTCATGCGATCTATTTGAAGGATTGTGGTATGTTACAGTCGTAAACATTGGGCCGGTTTTTGATAACTCTCTTGAATGCTCCCAAGATGCAAAGTTCAGTCCTTACCTCTTTAAACTCAGGCATCTAAGAACCCTCTCTTTCTTCAAATGCTTCTCTTCTACTCATCAACCCACCAGCATCCCATCTCAGGATTGGCAAGAGCTAGCAGAAGGCTTAGAAACGTTGGAATTTCGATCAAACCAGGGCCTGACTGGAGTAATCCCGGCAGGTCTCGGTCTGCTTGTTAACCTTAAATCTTTAGTGCTGGTGGAGAACTCATTGACGGGTGAGCTGCCTCTGGAACTAGGCAACTTGTTCCACTTGAGAAGGCTCTCACTTGCAGATAATTGTTTAGCTGGTCCAATCCCAGCTTCTCTGGGAAACAACTTGGCTGACCTTCTAATCGTAGACCTCAGCAAGAACTCCCTTGCTGGTCCTCTTCCTCCTCCGCTTGGCAATATGAAGTCACTCCTAAAGCTTGACTTGAGCTACAATCATTTAAGTGGTAAGCTCCCGAGGAGCTTGGGAACCTTAAAAATCTCACTCTGCTTGACCTCAGGAACAACAACTTGTCTGGTGGCTTGTCTCAATCTCTTCAAGGCATGGCCTCGCTCCAAGATTTGCTTCTCTCCAACAATCCAGTGGGCAGGAATCTCCCGGAATTTGGATGGGGGACTCTGAGGAATCTCACCACCTTGGACCTTTCCAACATGAGCTTGACCGGGAAAATTCCAGAATCCATCACAGAATTAAGGAAACTGAGATTCCTCAATCTGAGTTCTAACAATCTTTCAGGCAGTGTCTCCCCAAAGTTTGCAGCATTGCCTTGCCTCCATGCTCTTTATCTGAATGGGAATAACTTGACAGAGAGCTTGGGTTTTCTGCAGAGTTCTATGAGAGGATGGGAAGGAGGTTTGCCTCCAGAGACAACCCAAGTCTTTGTTATAATGTTGGGAAGATGCCCAGAGAGCATGTCCCTCTTGGGTTGGCACAGTGCAAGCATGAACAGGAGGCTCCCAGATCTAATCTTGATTCAAGAAACAAGATGGGTGATAAGAAGCCAAATCAGAATTCCAGTTTCATGGCATCCTTTGGGCTCTCGACTTCTATCACTGGATTTTGGTGTGTTATTCTCTTGCAGAAGGTGGTAGTGGTCTTTCTAGTGGTTATGTTGTCATAGATAGAGAGCAAGATTTGAGTCGGCACACAGTATGATGGTTTTAATCTAATAGTTTTATAAAGCACCTCTTCTTTGTTTTTTTCTTTTTGAGTCTGTCATGGTGAAATATGAAAGCAGACAGGATATTCAGATGCAATCTTAGATCAGTTTATGCAAATGTTTTTACGAATTTTCTGGATTATAGTAACAGTTAAGTATGTAAAATTCAGTGCTAATGCATTATATTATAAACTTTTTGTTGATGGATGTGCACTAGATTATCTCAGGCAGTAAGGTTGCTTTAGTAATTCATGTTTGAGTTATTTTATTTTGGTCACTGAATTCTTCTGATGGCAAATCAGTATTGGTCAAGAACACGCAAAAAGATTATGACTTGCTCATATGGGCAACAAGTTTTTCCTTGGGCATCTCTCATGATTAAGTGCAAGGAGATGGGAAACAAGAATGGGAAAGTTGAAGGAACCATGGAAATTTATATGTGCAAGTTTACCAGATTTTAAGTTACCTGATAAAGGCATTATAAATCAGTCAATTCTTAAAAATCTGAAGAATGGGAGCAGCAGCTTGCACCAATACACCCTGCTTTCTTCCATTGCTTTCTTTCCTAGCAACTCTTCACTTTGGACAACAAGATATGACATGAGAGAACCAGCCAAATTATTGTTTTAATATAAAAAATTGATCATGATACCACAACATTGGAAAATGATAAGCATTCGATAATCATCATCATTTCCTGTATCAGCACCTCATCTTAGGGGTTCTTATTACATCAAGTTCCCTACAAAAATCATATCATCAAAATGTTTTTTTCTTTTTATCTTCCACTCCACAAAATAATTTTAAGAAGGTCACCTCATGTCGTTGGAGGATGCCATATTTAGGGTTTCATCTGATCATTTGAACGCCAAGAACACCTAGCAATTGATATATGTTACTACTTTTTCATTATTACCATGCAATCTTACTACTGAAAACACGCTTGTTTTTTATCAGAAGTCTTTTGTCTTAAATTTTTGAAGTTTTCAAAGGCTCAATAATTTTAAGCGATTTACCACCTAACATAATGACATATTTTTTTTCTTTCGACAGAAAACACTTCTTATTTTTAAGAGCAGATGTGACCAGAGCTACCGTTTGAAGAAATGCACCGAAAATTGCAAGAACATGTTAAGATATTACTATCACTAGTCTGTCACCATTACTGCATATAAAGTAATTATAGCAAAAATACTGTCTTCTTTTTCTCTTTTTTTTTTTTTTGTGAATAAGAATGGTTTGGCTGGATGTGATCAAGCTACTTGCAATCTTTAACCTATACCTAAACATTTCTTCCAAAAAAGCCCTCCAATTCCAATAAATTAAGCTAGATCAACCATAGCATAGGATCAACTGTTTCAACATCCAAGAACGGGCCAACAACGATGCCACTCACCACAAAAGTTCACTGCTTAACTATATCCCTTCACATGAGCTCCAGTTTGCCATCTATGGTTCTGATATCATCATGCAAGCTAATCTGCCACATTTCCTTTATCTGAATAAAAGAAAATTGTAATCTTTAAGTGGTTCAGCAATTAACAGCAATTAACAAACTTCCGTTGAGGAAAAGTTCCCACTGGCTATAGTTGCCAACTAGAGCGATACCCTCCACGTTACACATCTTCACCACTATTGGCTCATCTCTATCCACGATCCCAGTAGTTTTGCCTCCAGATGTGACCTTTCAGTAGGAGCTTCTCGTATATTCATTAACATTCATGCAGTTTCAAATAAAAGAAGAGCTAAAACCCTGGAAATCTTCTGGTGAAAAATGCGCAACACTTGCACATCAGAAAGCCAATGGCTAATGAACAGCAAGACAGATCTGTTCTCTCTTATGGTGTGCTAAAACAATCTTCAGAGTGAGGTCCATACAGTCTATGAGAACACAACTGGAAACTTGAACTGGATAGAACATCAAACGAAAATATTGATAACAAAAGCTTAATTTAGGTTGAAATGAATAACCTCAATACAATCAGTTGCCGAGTTGGAAAAATGCAGCATCATCAACTTTACTTTAAGAAAGATAAAACCATTCAACAGATGGTGTCAAGCAATTTTTCTGCAGCGTCGCTCACTACCACGTTCTCCATCTTCAACCGGTTTTGCATCCCTGGGCATTTCTTCCCAGCAGCAGCATACGTCTTTATGAGGGCCTCAAATGTCTCTGCTCCGAGATCATTCTCCACTTTCTGTAGAAGCTCAATGAACTTTTCAGCACCTGCAACATCCTTCTTTTCCTCAAAGTATGTCATTATAGCCCTGATCACCTCACGAGGTGGGACCCAAATCCTACCATGGCTTCTCCCCTTCTTGATTGCACGGTCAGCACACCAATGCACCATTTTCATATCACCTTTATTTAGATAATATTCCATGAAGATCTCCCATGTTTTGGCATTAAGCCTTGCCCCCCGCATCTTTGCACGCTTCTTAACAGCTTCAGCCTTATCTAACATGCTCTCTTTAGCATAAGCTTTAATCATTGCATTAGCCACCCGCATGTCATATGTTGAGCACTTCGATTCCCAATCCTTGAAACATGCTTCAGCACCTGGCAAGTCCTTCAAATTCACCAGCACCTGAATCATATTCAGATAACTTATGTTTGCCATCTTAGGATGTGCTAACTTCAGAGAACGCCAGATGCGGTGCACTTCAACTAGATTTCCAGTTCGGCCATACAATGTGATCAAGAACTGATACGGTCCAAGATCTTGATCCGTGATTCTTTTCTCTAGCTCTTTGAGAGCTTCTTCTGCCTTCTGAAACAGGCCAGCATCTACATAAATGGATGCTAGATTACTATAAGTAGTCCAGTCAGCAGTAACTCGGCCATCTCTTTTCATCTCTTTCATGACTGTTTCAACACCACAGATGTCGCTGATGGCAGCTAGAGCCCTCATCCAGACATTATAAGTATAACAATCAGGCAAAACATCATTAGTCTTCATCTCTTGTATAATACCAGGAACCTTTTCTGGTTGGTTGGTTTTAGTGTAGAGGGTCATCAAGCTGTTGTATGCCATGGGACTTGAGGCAAACTTCAGCTCCTTCATTTTTTCCATGAGGGCCTCTGCCTTGTCGATTATTAATTCCTTGCAATAGCAGTTGAGGAGTGCACCATAAGTAAGGTGATTTTTAGCAGGTTCTGGGAGATTGATGAAGTACTCTTCAGCAGAAGCAATGCCTCTGGCTTTGGCTACAAGATCTAGACGTATAGCTTGATCACTGTGAGTTAAGTTCATCCCTCTTCTGGCCATGGTTTCTGAAAGCTGCATCAGGAAAGATCATAAACATTTGGAACAAATGGGACATGGCAGCAAATTCTTCTTCAGCTAGAATTTTCTTTTCATATTTATCTTTCTTTACTATGGTGTTCTACAAACAAACAAATAAATAAATAAATAAATAAAAAAAATAATTTTATTATATGGGCGGAAGTTGCAGCCAAATCGAATGCATGTACACAAAGTAGAATAAAAATATTCATGTAGCACAAATCTATGTTAGACATAAACCATATTATATGTAAGATGCCATATGAGAATTAACTAAGTGAATATTTGTCAACAACATAGAGTGGCAGGTCGAGGCAAAAATCTGTTAACATCGATCAATGGTATTTTAAGACTAAAAAAGAAATGTCATAGGAGCTTCTGAAGGCATGTTATAGGAGCTTCTGAAACCAATTATTCAGATAGTAAGCCCATCAAATGGCAAATAAGAACATAATATCAAGAATAAACTTGCAATGCATGAACAGGCAGAACAGCATTCCTATTCTCAACACCTCCCTGGGTACAAAGAACAAAAAGATATACAGAGCCTTTTTATAAAACTGAAACTCTCTTAACATTCTGACTCTTTATTATGCAACAAAGTTACCATTATACTTGCAGCTAAGAAGGGAAAAACCTAGAAAAAACACTCTGAGAATAGTATAATAGGGTTGGAAAAAACTCTGCATACATGGTTTTCTCTGTTTAAAGAATGTATTGCCATAAATACATAATGAAAAACATTTGGCCAGGGTTACTGCTTGCAGTATTCTATAAAGTATTAGTCTGCAATACCTTTGGATAGGGAAAGTTATAGACCTTGGAAACTTGATAAATCCAAAGCTTCACAGTTGGAAATTATGTTCAGAGTAGAGATAACAAAAAGCACTGTTTCTGAATAGTTGGTGATAGGCTGGTTACATGCATGGACATAGATAGAGAATGAAGATATGACAAAATGCTAACAAATTGATACCACAAATTTTGAAAAATATAAGGCTATAAATATGGTCAAGATATGATAATAAATAAATATATTTCTCTATTTATATTTATAACTTCATTATATAACAACATTATTTTTTTAGATTATAAAAAGATTCTACAATTCCAATTGTAGCTTATGATAATCAGTAACCACATGAATGTCCCAAATTTTATCGCCAATAAAGAAGCGTTAATTCACACCATGAGGACAAAACACTTGTAAGGATGCAAGAAGAAAAAGGCAAAAAGAGGGGAGCAGGAAAGGGACGACCCTTCTAATAATTTTACTTTGTTCATGAGCACAAACTTGAGTTCTTATATGAATAAATTGTAGATTTCTACACCAGAAATCAAATGCAGACACTTCACTAGTAACACTGATTTCATATTTTCCTTTATTCTCTTGATGATTTTTTTTTTAATTCTTATAAACCGAAATGGCATCCTCATCATTCAAATCGAAATGGCATCCTCATCATTCAAATGTGGCACTAGTCATACCAAGGGGTCATGCCGTTCTATCAACCAGGGTGCAATCCGTGAAGTGTGTAATTATTTGTTAACTAGTTATATGCTGTTATTATATCTGGTGCTAATTAATCAAGATTAGTTCTCATACTTTCTTAAATAAAAAAAGTACCCAGTGCTTCTAAAAATGTGGTACCTTAAAAAGAATGACTTCTTAAATTAGAGGATGCATGCAATCTATCTTTCCTCTTCAAAGCACTCTTCAAATATTTTGAAAAGGATGGAATAGTGACTTCTCCCAAAGTACCTTAGAGCATCAATTATAAACTTTAGAAACCTCTTTAATCTCTCTAAAACTACTTAATTTATAATCCAAATAACTCCTAAAGTTTACATACAAAAAACAAGAATAAGATTCTTGATTGATGCTAGTGCCATCCACATGCAGTGTTCCTGTGTCACTACCCCAGTGGACATCGAGTATGCACATGCAACATTTGCAACAAATGTTGTTGATTTTGTAACTTAAAAAGCATTAATAAGCGTTGAACCAGCATTCGTATAAGTGTTTAATCTTTTCCATTAGTTCATTCATGGTTGCACACTCATCACTCCTTAACCAAGGCCAACGTTATACATTCATAGTGCCGACTAAAGAATGGCAATCCATGGTAAATGCCACCCAATCATAACTTTATATACCACCTCAAGAAAGAAGCAAATACACATCATCATCTAATCATCGAGCAGCACTTCACTCAGAATCTCAGGATAATACTAATACGTGGACCATGAGCTCAATTTAGACCAACAGGATTACCGCTACAGCATAGAGCATCTTCATTACCTAGAATTTAATCTCTAGCGAAACAATAACATCCCAAATATCCAGTCATTTTCACAAACATTTAAGATACAAAAAAGTGAAGGATTCAAAGGAACACATATTAATCTCAACCCAACCACACAGCGAGAATAACGGAAGTTCTAGTATTAAAACTGGTTCATTTAAAAAGGAAAACGCGCATAAATTGATCTTAGAAGTACAAGAGAAAAAGAGCAGAAAGCAAAGCAAAGAAAAAGGACAAAAAAAAAAAAAAAAGAAAAGAAGAAGACGAAAGAAAGAAAAAAAAAAAAGAAAAGATGATGAGGGGAGAGAGGGATGGAGGAGGAAAGGAGGAGACCTTGAGAGCGGGGCGGAAGCGCTTGCGGTCGCGGAGCTTGCGGATAGAGACGCCAACCTCCCATTTGAAGACACGCTTGCGGCTCTTGAGGAATTCGTCGAGCTCCTGCCGGACACTCGCCGGCGCGGTCCCCTCCCGGAAGAGCCTCTTGTACAGCGCCTCCTCGAGGTACTTGCTCGACCGCCTCGACACCAACTTCGTCCGCGTCGCCATCGCTAGCGCCTCCGTTACCCTTCTCCCACCGTGGCCAGGGTTTTGTGGGCGAAAGGTGCTGATGGACCGGCGGCGGTCCGGTCCGGTTGGATGTAGCCCTGCTGATAAGGGTAAACCCGGCCGAAGCAGGGCTCGTGAGTTGCACGCGGATTAAGAAAAGACCTTTTGATTATATATTTTTAAAAAAGTTACAATACATTTCGTTTTTTTTTTTTTTTTTATAGACGATCGGATCAGTATAGACTGTGTTAAGCCCGATATATCAGAAGACAAAATAAGAAAAAAAGGCGGGCATGGATCCCTTGCACTCAATACCATGGTCCCGAATGATGGGCAACCCGAAAGCAACCCAGTCAGCCGCAGAATTAGCTTTCGATAAATGTGCCGAATCTGAACAAAATCAGTCTGATGAATCATTGACAGTATGTCGCACATCATAGGGTTGATTAGATATAGTGCCCACTTTCTGTTGGAGCCAACGAACCACAGTGTTAGAGTCACCCTCAATGATAAGTCGATGAGCACCTAAGCTGCGTATGGCGTAGGAAATGCCAGCCTAAGCAGCATACAACTCAGCAGTCGGAACAGAGATGTCAAGGAGTCCAAACCCGCAGCGCCATCAAAGATCCATCAGAACCACAGATTACAAAAGTTGAACCCACCAAATGACCACGAATATTGCCATCAAAATTACTTTGACAAACCCAAGTGGACACTTTTGGCTCCCAAACTGAACTTAAAATTTATATTAATTCTATTATTTTACGTTTAGCCTGCTATATTTTAAAAATCGTGGCTTACCAATGCTTCGTTACATGAGTTAGTAGTAGAATAACTCCTAATGAAACTTTAATTCCAAATTCATTTTGATCTTTAAACTTTAATTATTATAATTTTATTTTTATATTATCAAAATATGATATGCATACACAGACCATAAAAGGGGACCGTGTTGGATTAAGCATTTCTGACCCACGGATCAAGCCCAGCACAGCCATAAGGGCCAGGGAAAACACTTTGTACACCGGCCCCGGTGCAGCAACGCTGACGTGGGCTGCACCGCGTCTTCTGATTGGTCCACGTGGATCCGACGTGGATGACCTGACAGGCGGTATGGCTGGGCTTTGACGTAACGTGCTGAACGTGACGAACATTTAATGCTGTTCGCTTTATTTTAAAATTTTCAACTAGGACGAAAATGCCCTTTCGCTACTTCATGGCGCCATTTTACATTTTATGTCATTTGTGCAAGAAGAACTCTGTTTCTTCCAGCTTAGAGGCTGAAAATACTTCAGCTACTGGACTGGAAAACCTTGATAATACTGGAGTCTGTGTAAAAAAACTTCTAGAGGAAATGTCATCCGCAGCAAGTAAGAACTATTTCTTCCCACGTCTTTATTAAAAACTATTTCTTCCCACTTCTTTATTACATCCGCAGCACAAAGGTTTTTTTCTGGTTATAGTTAGTTAATGCGTTTAATGCGCGGGTAACTACTCTAGAACGAAATAGTTATGACACTCTGAGAGTCATAACTGTTTTGTAAATATTTCAGCTTTGAAAAACCTGGCTACTGGAGGCTTCAAATATAAAAGGTTATCCAATGAGATTTTCCTTGCCAAAACCTCACGCAGACGTTCGCTTCTCTCTCTGAATTCGGCCAGGTCTGTAAGATTTTCGTTATCTCTTCGTCATTTGCTTTTAAAAAGCTCCTTTTTTCCTCCATCTGCTTGGGAATGCCAGACCTGGGCGAATTCAGAGAGAGAAGCGAACGTCGAGGGCGTATGTTCGAATTCGACCGTAAATTCTTCGCGACACCCCAGATGAAATCCCACGACACCCTAGCTTTAGGACGACGACACCCCTCTCATAAATGTGCACATAGAGAGAACCCGGCGACACCCTACTTCGGATTCTGCCGTTAATCCTTCGCGACACCCTAGGTGAAATCCCACGACACCCTAGCTCTAACGAGACGACACCCGTGCTTTAACACGACCACATAGAGAGAACTCAGCGACACCCTAATTGAATTCGGCAGAAAATCAATCGCGACACCGTAGTTGAAATCCCACGACACCCTAGCTCTAACGAGACGACACCCGTGCTTTAACACGACTACCTAGAGAGAACCCGGCGACACCCTACTTCGGATTCTGCCGTTAATCCTTTGCGACACCCTAGGTGAAATCCCATGACACCCTAGCTCTAATGAGACGACACCCATGCTTTAACACGACCACATAGAGAGAACTCGGCGATACCCTAATTGAATTCGGCAGAAAATCAATCGCGACACCGTAGTTGAAATCCCACGACACCCTAGCTCTAACGAGACGACACCCGTGCTTTAACACGACCACATAGAGAGAACTCGGCGACACCCTAATTGAATTCGGCAGAAAATCAATCGCGACACCCCAGTTGAAATCGCACGACACCCTAGCTCTAACGAGACGACACCCGTCTTATAAATGACCACCTAGAGAGAACCCGGCGACACCCTAATTGAATTCGGCAGAAGTTCAATCGCGACACCCCATTTGAAATCTCACGACACCCTAGCTCTAACTAGACGACACCCGTGCTTTAACATGACCACATAGAGAGAACCCGGCGACACCCTAATTGAATTCGGCAGAAAATCAATCGCGACACCCCAGTTGAAATCGCACGACACCCGTGCTCTAACGAGACGACACCCGTGCTTTAACACGACCACCTAGAGAGAACCCGGCGACACCCTACTTCGGATTCTGCCATTAATCCTTCGCGACACCCTAGGTGAAATCCCACGACACCCTAGCTCTAACGAGACGACACCCGTGCTTTAACACGACCACATAGAGAGAACTCGGCGACACCCTAATTGAATTTGGCAGAAAATCAATCGCGACACCGTAGTTGAAATCCCACGACACCCTAGCTCTAACGAGACGACACCCGTGCTCTAACACGACCACATAGAGAGAACTCGGCGACACCCTAATTGAATTCGGCAGAAAATCAATCGCGACACCCCAGTTGAAATCGCACGACACCCTAACTCTGGGGCGACGACACCCGTCTTATAAATGACCACCTAGAGAGAACCCGGCGACACCCTAATTGAATTCGGCAGAAGTTCAATCGCGACACCCCATTTGAAATCTCACGACACCCTAGCTCTAACAAGATGACACCCGTGCTTTAACATGACCACATAGAGAGAACCCGGCGACACCCTAATTGAATTCGGCAGAAAATCAATCGCGACACCCCAGTTGAAATCGCACGACACTCGTGCTCTAACGAGATGACACCCGTGCTTTAACACGACCACCTAGAGAGAACCCGGCGACACCCTACTTCGAATTCTACCGTTAATCCTTCGCGACACCCTAGTTGAAATCCCACGACACCCTAGCTCTAACGAGACGAGAACTCGGCGACACCCTAATTGAATTCGGCAGAAAATCAATCGCGACACCCCAGTTGAAATCGCACGACACCCTAGCTCTAACGAGACGACACCCTAGCTCTAACGAGACGACACACGTGCTTTAACACGACAACATAGAGAGAACTCGGCGACACCCTAATTGAATTCGGCAGAAAATCAATCGCGACAACCCAGTTGAAATCGCACGACACCCTAGCTCTAACGAGACGACACCCGTGCTCTAACGAGACGACACCCGTGCTTTAACACGACCACCTAGAGAGAACCCGGCGACACCCTACTTCGAATTCTGTCGTTAATCCTTCGCGACACCCTAGGTGAAATCCCACGACACCCTAGCTCTAACGAGACGACACCCGTGCTTTAACACGACCACATAGAGAGAACTCGGCGACACCCTAATTGAATTCGGCAGAAAATCAATCGCGACACCGTAGTTGAAATCCCACGACACCCTAGCTCTAACGAGACGACACCCGTGCTTTAACAGTGAACCCACGGGTGTCGTCGCCATAAAGCTAGGGTGTCGTGACGGAGTTTCGAATTCGACAAAGGGGTGTCATGACGGAGTTTCGAATTCGTGATCAGTTCTAAGAACGGGTGTCGACGCCTTAAAGCTAGGGTGTCGTGGGATTTCATCTGGGGTGTCGCGATTGATTTTCTGCCGAATTCCAACTCATCCCTGGGATGTCGCGGGTATTCTCTCCGTGTTCAGTTCTAAGCACGGGTGTCGAAGCATTGATGCGAGGGTGTCGTGAGCTTTCAAGCGGGGTGTCGCGAAGGAGTTTCGGCCGAAATCGAAATCATGAATGCGTATGAAATTTTAGTAACTTGGTTGTCGCGGATGCTGAAATTCTTTGTTCATGAATGCGTGCCTCTACTTTCACAGTGGATGCTGAAATTGTAGATCGGAAAGAAGAAGATAACACTCCCGACCGTGGAGCTTCACCCGTCGCTTCAAATGCAGTGGATGATATTGTAGTTCCTCAAACTGGGATGGAATTCAATTCAGCCGATGATGTATATACGTTCTACAATGGATACGCGAAACGAGTTGGCTTTGGAATCACAACAGTGTGTAGCAGGGCCAACAACAAAAAAAAAACTTTGCTTCAAGCACCTAGCGTGTTGGAGGCAAGGAAAATCCAGAAAATCAGAGAAGAGTATGAGTCATAGGGATACTGGGAAAGTTGGTTGTATGGCATCCATAAAAGCAAGACTGAATGCTACAAGTGGTAAGTGGATTTTGGATGAGGTTTCTCTAGAACATAACCATGGGCTGTCCATAACGTCAGCTGGTTATCTACGGTCGCATAGGAGGATCAGCACACCAGAGAAGGCAGAGATCAGCAACTTATATGCCGTCAATGTTCCGACGACTCAGATATACTCTGCCATAGCAAGGAGAAAGGGGGCAGAGGACAATTGGATTTCACCGAGAAGGATGCTCGTAACTTCATTTGTCGCGAACGTCAGTCTAAGCTGAAAGAAGGAGATGCTCAGTCGATGGTAATTCATTTCGCCGAAATGCAACTCAAAAATCTCAATTTCTTCTACTCCTTAGACCTCAATGATAATGGTCATCTGAGGTCTGTCTTCTGGATTCATCCAAGGTCAAGATTGGCGTGCACATACTTCGGTGATGTTCTAAGCTTTGACTCAACTTACTTGACAAACAGATATCAAATGCCGTTTTGTCCATTTGTTGGGGTGAACCATCATGGACAGTCTACCTTGCTTGGATGCGCATTGTTGTCTGATGAGAGTACTGAGACATATAAATGGGTTTTTAAGACTTGGCTGGATGCAAATGGTGGTCAAGCACCTAATGCCATGATTACTGATCAAGATAAGGCAATCGAGGCTGCTGTCAAAGAAGTTTTTCCTAACACACGACATCGATTTTGTCTTTGGCATATATTGAAGAAGATACCGGAAAAGATTGGCCACATTTGCACGGCAAATCCCAAGTTTATGGTTGATTTCGATGAGGCAATATATGATTCATTGACCATAAATTCATTCGAGGAAAGGTGGGCACATGTTATGGACAAATATAAAGAATGCAAGTCTATAGATTGGTTCAATGTCATATACGAATGTCGGGAAAAATGGGTCCCTGTTTACCTCAAGGATACATTCTTCGCAGGTTAGTATGTCAATGGCTTTGGTTCATGTTCCAGTTAAATGGTTTTTTTTTTTATTTTTTGGTTGACAAAATTCTTAACAGGGATGTCATCTTCACAAAGGAGCGAGGGCATTAATCACTTCTTCGATGGGTTTATAAATTCGAAGACAACACTAACGGAGTTTATAAGTAAGTATGAAGATGCCTTGGAAAAACGATACGAGGCCGAAATGAGGAAGATAATAGGACTTTGCAAACGATAGCTTTCCTAAAGACATCATCACCTTTTGAGAGACAAGCTGCAGGAAGGTATACACGGAGCATATTCAAAAAATTCCAGAACGAGATCCTTGAAATGGCTGCATCAAATACAAAATTGATCAACGAAGCTGGCAACACGTGTATATATTCCGTCAAGTCGTATGAAAGGATTGAAGTCGATGGAATTGGCAAGGAGATGATCAAAGATTATATCATGTCATACGACAGAAATATTGAGGATGTCCAATGCTAGTGCCGATCCTTTCAGTTCAAGGGGTACCAGTGTAGGCATGCCCTGTTGGTTCTTCATCAAAATGACGTATTTCGTTTACCAGATAAATACTTCTTGAAGAGATGGTGCAAGGACATGAAATACCAATTCGACGAATTCGACTGCAATACTGAGGGTTATGATAAAAGCACACGAAACTCACGGTACGCAGTGACAATTTTTAATTGCAATGTCTTAATATTTATTATCGTTAATATTATGTTTATGATTGTAGATATAGTTTGCTGTCTCATCGAATGACGAAGCTCGCAGAGATAGCCTCCATTTCTGAAGATGCATTTAATGTAGTGATGGATGGTCTACCGCCTCTATTCAAAACTGCCATGGATGCCAACTGCGCAGCTAAACCACGTTCTGAGCTGGTAATTCAAGATCCTGAACAAATAAGGACGAAAGGTCGCCCGAGAGAGAACAGATTAAAGAGTGCAATCGAGAAGAAGGCAAAAAGATCAAGGAAAAATCAGGCCAAGGAAAGAGCTGCTTCAAGTAGCAGGCAGACTTGTTTGCAGTCTATTAATACTCAAGAGGACCTGGAGATAATTGTTCCGCCGTCAGAAACTTTAATGGATGAATTTGATGCTTATGTATTGAGTCAACTTACACAAGATCATATATAAAACACGAGTGTCCTAACCTTTGAATTATGGTTGCTTGCTCGTAAATGAAATGCTCGCGAATGACTCCGAAGAAATTAGCGCGACGACACCCTAGCTCATGGAAAACGATACCAATGTCTTGCGCGGCGACACCCGAATGACGGAATCATACGAGACATCCCAGTTCTCGCGAACGACTCCGAAGAAATTAGCGCGACGACACCCTAGCTCATGGAAAACGACACCAATGTCTTGCGCGGCGACACCCGAATGACGGAAACATACGAGACATCCTAGTTCTGGCAAACGACGCCCAAGCCTTGCGCGGCGACACCCGAATGACGGAAACACACGAGACATCCTAGTTCTGGCAAACGACGCCCAAGCCTTGCGCGGCGACACCCGAATGACGGAAACATGCGAGACATCCTACTCCTGGAAAACGACACCCAAACCTTGCACGGCGACACCCGAATGACGGAAACATACGAGACATCCTAGTTCTGGAAAACGACGCCCAAGCCATGCACGACGACACCCGAATGACGGAAACATATGAGACATCCTAGTTATGGCAAACGACGCCCAAGCCTTGCACGACGACACCCGAATGACGGAAACATACGAGACATCCCAGTTCTCGCGAACGACTCCGAAGAAATTAGCGCGACGACACCCTAGCTCATGGAAAACGACACCAATGTCTTGCGCGGCGACACCCGAATGACGGAATCATACGAGACATCCCAGTTCTCGCGAACGACTACGAAGAAATTAGCGCGACGACACCCTAGCTCATGGAAAACGACACCAATGTCTTGCGCGGCGACACCCGAATGACGGAAACATACGAGACATCCTAGTTCTGGCAAACGACGCCCAAGCCTTGCGCGACGACACCCGAATGACGGAAACATATGAGACATCCTGGTTCTGGCAAACGACGCCCAAGCCTTGCGCGACGACACCCGAATGACGGAAACATACGAGACATCCCAGTTCTCACGAACGACTCCGAAGAAATTAGCGCGACGACACCCTAGCTCATGGAAAACGACACCAATGTCTTGCACAACGACACCCGAATGACGGAATCATACGAGACATCCTGGTTCTGGCAAACGATGCCCAAGCCTTGCGCGACGACACCCGAATGACGGAAACATACGAGACATCCCAGTTCTCGCGAACGACTCCGAAGAAATTAGCGCGACGACACCCTAGTTCTGACAAACAACACCATTGTCTTGCGCGGCGACACCCGAATGATGGAATCATACGAGACATCCCAGTTCTCGCGAATGACTCCGAAGAAATTAGCGCGACGACACCCTAGCTCATGGAAAATGACACCAATGTCTTGCGCGGCGACACCCGAATGACGGAAACATACGAGACATCCTAGTTATGGAAAACGACACCAATGTCTTGCGCGGCGATACCCGAATGACGGAATCATACGAGACATCCCAGTTCTCGCGAACGACTTCGAAGAAATTAGCGCGACGACACCCTAGCTCATGGAAAACGACACCAATGTCTTGCGCGGCGACACCCGAATGACGGAAATATACGAGACATCCTAGTTCTGGCAAACGACGCCCAAGCCTTGCGCGGCGACACCCGAATGACGGAAACACACGAGACATCCTAGTTCTGGCAAACGATGCCCAAGCCTTGCGCGGCGACACCCGAATGATGGAAACATGCGAGACATCCTACTCCTGGAAAACGACACCCAAACCTTGCGCGGCGACACCCGAATGACGGAAACATACGAGACATCCTAGTTCTGGCAAACGACGTCCAAGCCATGCGCGATGACACCCGAATGATGGAAACATACGAGACATCCTAGTTCTGGCAAACGATGCCCAAGCCTTGCGCGACGACACCCGAATGACGGAAACATACGAGACATCCCAGTTCTCGCGAACGACTCCGAAGAAATTAGCGCGACGACACCCTAGCTCATGGAAAACGACACCAATGTCTTGCGCGGCGACACCCGAATGACGGAATCATACGAGACATCCCAGTTCTCGCGAACGACTACGAAGAAATTAGCGCGACGACACCCTAGCTCATGGAAAACGACACCAATGTCTTGCGCGGCGACACCCGAATGACGGAAACATACGAGACATCATAGTTCTGGCAAACGACGCCCAAGCCTTGCGCGACGACACCCGAATGACGGAAACATACGAGACATCCTGGTTCTGGCAAATGACGCCCAAGCCTTGCGCGACGATACCCGAATGACGAAAACATACGAGACATCCCAGTTCTCGTGAACGACTCCGAAGAAATTAGCGCGACGACACCCTAGCTCATGGAAAACGACACCAATGTCTTGCGCAACGACACCCGAATGACGAAATCATACGAGACATCCTGGTTCTGGAAAACGATGCCCAAGCCTTGCGCGACGACACCCGAATGACGGAAACATACGAGACATCCCAGTTCTCGCGAACGACTCCGAAGAAATTAGCGCGACGACACCCTAGTTCTGACAAACGACACCATTGTCTTGCGCGGCGACACCCGAATGATGGAATCATACGAGACATCCCAGTTCTCGCGAACGACTCCGAAGAAATTAGCGCGACGACACCCTAGCTCATGGAAAACGATACCAATGTCTTGCGCGGCGACACCCGAATGACGGAAACATACGAGACATCCTAGTTATGGAAAACGACACCCAAGCCTTGCGCGGCGACACCCGAAAGGCGGAATCATACGAGACATCCCAGTTCTCGCGAACGACTCCGAAGAAATTAGCGCGACGACACCCTAGCTCATGGAAAACGATACCAATGTCTTGCGCGGCGACACCCGAATGATGGAAACATACGAGACATCCTAGTTCTGAAAAACGACGCCCAAGCCTTGCGCGGCAACACCCGAATGACGGAAACATACGAGACATCCTAGTTATGGCAAACGACACCCAAGCCTTGCGCGGCGACACCCGAAAGGCAGAATCATACGAGACATCCCAGTGCTTGCGAAACGACTCCGAAGATTTTAGCTCGACGACACCCTAGCTCATGGAAAACGACACCCTGGTTTTGCGCGGCGACACCCGAAAGGCGGAATCCTACTAGACATCCCAGTGCTCCCAAAACGTCTCCGAAGATTTAAGCTCGACGACACCCTAGCTCAAGGAAAACGACACCCTAGTCTTGCGCAGCGACACCCGAAAGACGTTTCCACCTTTCGGGTGTCGCCGCGCAAAACCAGGGTGTCGTTTTCCTTGAGCTAGGGTGTCGTCGAGCTTAAATCTTCGGAGACGTTTCGGGAGCACTGGGATGTCTAGTACGATTCCGCCTTTCGGGTGTCGCCGCGCAAAACCAGGGTGTCGTTTTCCATGAGCTAGGGTGTCGTCGGTCTAAATTCTTCGGAGTCGTTTCGCAAGCACTGGGATGTCTCGTATGATTCCGCCTTTCGGGTGTCGCCGCACAAGACAAAGGTGTCGTTTTCCTTGAGCTAGGGGTGTCGTCGAGCTAAATTATTCGGAGCTAAATTATTCGGAGTCATTTTGCAAGCACTGGGATGTCTCGTATGATTCCGCCTTTCGGGTGTCGCCGCACAAGACAAAGGTGTCGTTTTCCTTGAGCTAGGGGTGTCGTCGAGCTAAATTATTCGGAGTCGTTTGGCAAGCACTGGGATGTCTCGTAGACATCGAGGACACTCCTGCTCGCAGTGATAAAATTTTTAATATTTGCATTAAATATTAATCAGTGTAAATATGAATAATTTACATTCAATATTCATTCAAAGACGAATACAAAAATTAAGAACATTTTTCGATAATATCGCTAATCTTTTTGTTCAGGCCCTCTCTCAATATCGTCGCAGCTAAGTATCGCCGATAATCTCTGACTTCCTCATCACTGAAATCCAGCTTCATATCAGGATTGTCCCGTCGAGCAAGACATTCCATGTATCTCAAACAGTACAGGCCGCAATCCAGCGATCCGCTCGGTTGGCTTGGGCAATCCGAAATATCTTCTATCGGCCACTCCATTGCTTCCTTCTTATCGCAGTAGATATGGAATATGTGGCCTAGAATTGTATGCCATTTCCTTGCATTGGCCTTGTACTTCGGGTTGCGTTTCATTGAATTCAAGTGCATGAACACCTTCCTTTCCATGTCGACAGCAACCAAATGCCAGTGCGAGTTATCAGAGTTTACAATGGTAAAAAGAAACCGGAATTGGGACTTATCTTCATCCGATACATTGTCAAATATCGCAGCCCCAGACGATCCAGCAAGTTCATGCGCCGGTGATGAGGAAGTCAGACATAGAGCAGATACGAAAACTGATGCAGTTATGCACTTATGATATCGGTCAGGATGCTCTGCCCAGTTTCGCATCAGAAACTCCTGGCCGCAATCAATTATCTGCCAATGGAATGTTAAACGATTAATATAATTCTAAAATCAACAACTATAACATGTTTCTTGATATACTTACATCATCTATTATCATTTCATTGTTAATAAGATCTTGAAGATTTTTTCTTGTTGCAACGCCATTAAACATATTTGTGTAGACGATCTCCTCAGGTTGTTGTCGCTCGCTTAAAAAATTTTGAATAATTATTTGGTCATCTTCGACCCTTGTGTTGGGCTTTGAAATGCCCACTCTCTTCGCCGACTTTTTAGGTCGGGTTGTCTCATAACTTTTGCCGACAACCGTGGATGCCTTACGCTTCCTCGGCTCTTTTTTAATCCTCCGAACAAGCGACGGCACTCCAATTATTTCTAAGTCCCTTTTGTCATCCTTTGGCGCAGGGGTGCCAAGTTTATTATCGGATATGGACTCTTCTTTATTTTCAGTCCCCTGCTCTGTTTTATCAGCCACTGAATCCCCCTCCAATTTGTCCTCCTCTGATTTTGCATTCCCTGTCTCAATTGGAAACTCGGATGAATGGTCCTCCTCCATCTTCTTCTCCTCACTATTTACGTTACCAGGCTCGCGGAGGACCAACTCCAACGAATGCACCTTCTCTGTTTTGTCATCCCCCTTGTCCTCCTCCTTTATTGCATAACTTTCCTTTCTGACCAGTGAATTGAGGAGGCTCTCAGCAATGGACAGCCTGCGCCTGACATCTTCGAGTTGATCCTTAACACACTCCAATTCATTCGTCAACTCGACGTATCTTGCGCAGCTATCCATTGGTTGAGGGGCGCAGGAATATGTTTGTTGAGGGGGGGACAGTTTTTTGCTGGGGGAGAAGCCATAGCTCTTCTGGCAATGGTTCAGTAGCTCCCTCCATCTGCAACAAAAGATGATAACAAATTAATATTAACTGAACATATTGACGCATTAAGTTGATAAAATGGTCAGAGCAATGGAGCTATGAAATAGATTACCAAGTCCTGAGGTTGCAAGTCGGCAACCCGAACCGATTGGATCTTAATTTGGTGGTCATACCACTTCAACAGCCGGGGCCGTTTGTCAGGGTATGCTGGCTCTCGCATTGATGTATGCTCGAGGAACCACCCCTGAACATAAATTTTTTTTCGATATTAAATAAAGTAATATTACAAATAAATTTTGTCTCAACACTAATAATGTGCATCAATAATCCTTACCACCAGTGCTGCCGAGCATCCGAACAAGGTAGGCTGCCTCCTAACTTTTTTTGCATTCTTTGAGTGCACCGGCTCCTCGAACGCAAGCAAGCAGCTATTTCTGGGAGAGCCAGAACAATCAATTCCTTCAGTGCCGATGCCCAGTCGATGCTACCCAGTTGACTTAAATCATCCAAGTGCTGGATGAGATACCGAGGACATCTCTGATTAGACTTTGGAGCCAAAAACATGGCCAACATGTATGCGATCCAAAGTCGGACGGTGTCCTCGACATCCTCCTGTACTTTAGATGGTCGGAGTTGAAATATCAACTTCTCCAAACCTTCTTGGCGAAGATCTAAACCCTGGCCAAACCGTCTGAACAAACTTCCGTTGAACATTTGGCTGGACGTGTCGATCTTCTTCCCATGAACTGGAAGTCCAAGAATGAGTGCGACTTCGTCGGCACTGAATAGAACTCGTTTTCCGCAAAAGATGAACTCGTCGCCTCCATGTGACATCTTATGATGTCTGCTAGCAGTCGCCCGTCGACTGTGAACGTCTGCATGTCGACGAAGGCACCAAATGGTGTCCTTCGAATCAGTTTTGTATGACGTCCAGAGAACCCCATCCTCTAAACCTTCTGAACGTATACTGCCGGCCTGCAGCTATTCTTGAAACAGCTGGGAAGCCTTCACTGGGGGGACTGGAACAATTTTATTGTCAACGGAAACAGGGGGTAAGACAGAAGACATACATTGTCATGAAATTTTAAGATAGAATGTCATAATATTTCTTATAGTGATAAACATACCTGAAGGAGCCGCATCCTCAGTTCGAACGAAGAACCAGGTCCTTGCATTTTCCGCCATTTTCTCTGTCTGCTTCTTCTTTGTTCGCGGTCTTCGCGCACAAACGAAAGCACTCATCTCCATGAATGAAGTTTTCGGAAGAATGAACTATGGAACAAGTTCAGGAGGAAAAGAAGACCAGTGGCTTCTCGAGCAAGAGACGAAGGATGGCTTCTGGAGCAAAAGATGGCTTCACGGGCAACAGACGATTGAGAGCTTTTTCTAGGGTTTATGCCGACCTAAGAGAAATACGAAAGGACACCGGATCGCCACGATCACATCACAGAGACCCGCGAACCCATAGGAACTGCCCACGTTTACAACTTTTCTCGGAAATATGGCATGGCTCAGTTACTAGGGTGTCGTCGAATTAGTACTACGGAGACGTCAAATTCCCGCCTTGTTAAAGCACGGGTGTCGTCTCGTTAGAGCTAGGGTGTCGTCAGATTTGAACTGGGGTGTCGCGATTGATTTTCTGCCGAATTCAATTAGGGTGTCGCCGATTTCTCTGTTTGTGGTCATTAATAAGACGGGTGTCGTCGCCCTAAGCTAGGGTGTCGTGGTATTTCAACAGGGGTGTCGCGAAGGATTAACGGCCGAATTCGAACTAGGGTGTCGCCGGGTTCTCTCTATGTGGTCATGTTAAAGAACGGGTGTCGTCTCATTAGAGCTAGGGTGTCGTGCGATTTCAACTGGGGTGTCGCGATTGATTTTCTGTCCGAATTCAATTAGGGTGTCGCCGAGTTCTCTCTATGTGGTCGTTTAAAGCACGGGTGTCGTCTCGTTAGAGCTAGGGTGTCGTGGGATTTCAACTATGGGTGTCGCGAAGGATTAACGGCCGAATTCGAAGTAGGGTGTCGCCGGGTTCTCTCTATGTGGTCGTTTAAAGCACGGGTGTCGTCTCGTTAGAGCTAGGGTGTCGTGGGATTTCAACTGGGTGTCGCGAAGGATTAACGGCAGAATTCGAAGTAGGGTGTCGCCGAGTTCTCTCTAGGTGGTCGTTTAAAGCACGGGTGTCGTCTCGTTAGAGCACTGGTGTCGTGCGATTTCAACGGGGGTGTCGCGATTGATTTTCTGCCGAATTCAATTAGGGTGTCGCCGAGTTCTCTCTATGTGGTCGTTTAAAGCACGGGTGTCGTCTCGTTAGACCTAGGGTGTCGTGGGATTTCACTAGGGTGTCGCAAAGGATTAACGGCAGAATTCGAAGTACGGTGACGTTGGGTTCTCTCTAGGTGGTCGTGTTAAAGCACGGGTGTCGTCTCGTTAGAGCTGTAGAGCTAGGGTATCGTGCGATTTCAACTGGGGTGTCGCGATTGATTTTCTGCCGAATTCAATTAGGGTGTCACCGAGTTCTCTCTATGTGGTCGTGTTAAAGCATGGGTGTCGTCTCGTTAGAGCTAGGGTGTCGTGGGATTTCAACTGGGTGTCGCGATTGATTTTCTACCGAATTCAATTAGGGTGTTGCCGAGTTCTCTCTATGTGGTCGTTTAAAGCACGGGTGTCATCTCGTTAGAGCTAGGGTGTCGTGGGATTTCACCTAGGGTATCGCGAAGGATTAACGGCAGAATCCGAAGTAGGGTGTCGCCGGGTTCTCTCTAGGTGGTCGTGTTAAAGCACGGGTGTCGTCTCGTTAGAGCACGGGTGTCGTCTCGTTAGAGCTAGGGTGTCGTGGGATTTCAACTACGGTGTCGCGATTAATTTTCTGCCAAATTCAATTAGGGTGTCGCCGAGTTCTCTCTATGTGGTCGTTTAAAGCACGGGTGTCGTCTCGTTAGAGCTAGGGTGTCGTGGGATTTCACCTAGGGTGTCGCGAAGGATTAACGGCAGAATTCGAAGTAGGGTGTCGCCGGGTTCTCTCTAGGTGGTCGTGTTAAAGCACGGGTGTCGTCTCGTTAGAGCACGGGTGTCGTCTCGTTAGAGCTAGGGTGTCGTGCGATTTCAACTGGGTGTCACGATTGATTTTCTGCCGAATTCAATTAGGGTGTCGCCGAGTTCTCTCTATGTGTCATGTTAAAGCACGTGTGTCGTCTTGTTAGAGCTAGGGTGTCGTCTCGTTAGAGCTAGGGTGTTGTGCGATTTCAACTGGGGTGTCGCGATTGATTTTCTGCCGAATTCAATTAGGGTGTCGCCGAGTTCTCGTCTCGTTAGAGCTAGGGTGTCGTGGGATTTCAACTAGGGTGTCGCGAAGGATTAACGGCAGAATTCGAAGTAGGGTGTCGCCGGGTTCTCTCTAGGTGGTGTTAAAGCACGGTGTCGTCTCGTTAGAGCAGGGTGTCGTGCGATTTCAACTGGGGTGTCGCGATTGATTTTCTGCCAATTCAATTAGGGTGTCGCCGGGTTCTCTCTATGTGGTCATGTTAAAGCACGGGTGTCGTCTCGTTAGAGCTAGGGTGTCGTGAGATTTCAAATGGGGTGTCGCGATTGAACTTCTGCCGAATTCAATTAGGGTGTCGCCGGGTTCTCTCTAGGTGGTCATTTATAAGACGGTGTCGTCGCCCCAGAGCTAGGGTGTCGTGCGATTTCAACTGGGGTGTCGCGATTGATTTTCTGCCGAATTCAATTAGGGTGTCGCGTTCTCTCTATGTGGTCGTGTTAGAGCATGGGTGTCGTCTCGTTAGAGCTAGGGTGTCGTGGGATTTCAACTACGGTGTCGCGATTGATTTTCTGCCGAATTCAATTAGGGTGTCGCCGAGTTCTCTCTATGTGGTCGTGTTAAAGCACGGGTGTCGTCTCGTTAGAGCTAGGGTGTCGTGGGATTTCACCTAGGGTGTCGCGAAGGATTAACGGTAGAATCTGAAGTAGGGTGTCGCTGGGTTCTCTCTAGGTGGTCGTGTTAAAGCACGGGTGTCGTCTCGTTAGAGCACGGGTGTCGTGCGATTTCAACTGGGGTGTCGCGATTGATTTTCTGCCGAATTCAATTAGGGTGTCGCCGGGTTCTCTCTATGTGGTCATGTTAAAGCACGGGTGTCGTCTCGTTAGAGCTAGGGTGTCGTGAGATTTCAAATGGGGTGTCGCGATTGAACTTCTGCCGAATTCAATTAGGGTGTCGCCGGGTTCTCTCTAGGTGGTCATTTATAAGACGGGTGTCGTCTCGTTAGAGCTAGGGTGTCGTGCGATTTCAACTGGGGTGTCGCGATTGATTTTCTGCCGAATTCAATTAGGGTGTTGCCGAGTTCTCTCTATGTGGTCGTGTTAAAGAACGGGTGTCGTCTCGTTAGAGCTAGGGTGTCGTGGGATTTCAACTACGGTGTCGCGATTGATTTCTGCCGAATTCAATTAGGGTGTCGCCGAGTTCTCTCTATGTGGTCGTGTTAAAGCACGGTGTCGTCTCGTTAGAGCTAGGGTGTCGTGGGATTTCACCTAGGGTGTCGCGAAGGATTAACGACAGAATCCGAAGTAGGGTGTCGCCGGGTTCTCTCTAGGTGGTCGTGTTAAAGCACGGGTGTCGTCTCGTTGTCGTCTCGTTAGAGCTAGGGTGTCATGGGATTTCAACTACGGTGTCGCGATTGATTTTCTGCCGAATTCAATTAGGGTGTCGCCGAGTTCTCTCTATGTGGTCGTGTTAAAGCACGGGTGTCGTTCGTTAGAGCTAGGGTGTCGTGGGATTTCACTAGGGTGTCGCGAAGGATTAACGGCAGAATTCGAAGTAGGGTGTCGCCGGGTTCTCTAGGTGGTCGTGTTAAAGCACGGGTGTCGTCTCGTTAGAGCACGGGTGTCGTCTCGTTAGAGCTAGGGTGTTTCGGGTGTCGCAAAGGATTAACGGCAGAATCCGAAGTAGGGTGTCGCCGGGTTCTCTCTAGGTGGTCGTGTTAAAGCACGGGTGTCGTCTCGTTAGAGCACGGGTGTCGTGCGATTTCAACTGGGGTGTCGCGATTGATTTTCTGCCGAATTCAATTAGGGTGTCGCCGGGTTCTCTCTATGTAGTCATGTTAAAGCACGGGTGTCGTCTCGTTAGAGCTAGGGTGTCGTGAGATTTCAAATGGGGTGTCGCGATTGATTTCTGCCGAATTCAATTAGGGTGTCGCCGGGTTCTCTCTAGGTGGTCATTTATAAGACGGGTGTCGTCTCGTTAGAGCTAGGGTGTCGTGGATTTCAACTGGGGTGTCGCGATTGATTTTCTGCCGAATTCAATTAGGGTGTCGCCGAGTTCTCTCTATGTGGTCGTGTTAAAGCACGGGTGTCGTCTCGTTAGAGCTAGGGTGTCGTGGATTTCAACTGGGGTGTCGCGATTGATTTTCTGCCGAATTCAATTAGGGTGTCGCCGAGTTCTCTCTATGTGGTCGTGTTAAAGCACGAGTGTCGTCTCGTTAGAGCTAGGGTGTCGTGGGATTTCACCTAGGGTGTCGCGAAGGATTAACGGCAGAATCCGAAGTAGGGTGTCGCCGGGTTCTCTCTAGGTGGTCGTGTTAAAGCTCGGGTGTCGTCTCGTTAGAGCTAGGGTGTCGTGGGATTTCAACTACGGTGTCGCGATTGATTTTCTGCCGAATTCAATTAGGGTGTCGCCGAGTTCTCTCTATGTGGTCGTGTTAAAGCACGGGTGTCGTCTCGTTAGAGCTAGGGTGTCGTGGGATTTCACCTAGGGTGTCGCGAAGGATTAACGGCAGAATCCGAAGTAGGGTGTCGCCGGGTTCTCTATGTGCACATTTATGAGAGGGGTGTCGTCGTCCTAAAGCTAGGGTGTCGTGGGATTTCATCTGGGTGTCGCGAAGAATTTATGGCCGAATTCGAACATACGCCCTCGACGTTCGCTTCACTCTCTGAATTCGCCCAGGTCTGGCATTCCCAAGCAGATGGAGGAAAAAAGGAGCTTTTTAAAAGCAAATAACGAAGAGATAACGAAAATCTTACAGACCTGGCCGAATTCAGAGAGAGAAGCGAACGTCTGCGTGAGGTTTTGGCAAGGAAAATCTTATTGGATAACCTTTTATATTTGAAGCCTCCAGTAGCCAGGTTTTTCAAAGCTGAAATATTTACAAAACAGTTATGACTCTCAGAGTGTCATAACTATTTCGTTCTAGGGTAGTTACCCACGCATTAAACGCATTAACTAACTATAACCAGAAAAAAACCTTTGTGCTGCGGATGTAATAAAGAAGTGGGAAGAAATAGTTTTTAATAAAGACGTGGGAAGAAATAGTTCTTACTTGCTGCGGATGACATTTCCTCCAGAAGTTTTTTACACAGACTCCAGTATTATCAAGGTTTTCCAGTCCAATAGCTGAAGTATTTTCAGCCTCTAAGCTGGATGAAACAGAGTTCTTCTTGCACAAATGACATAAAACGTAAAATGGCGCCATGAAGTAGGGAAAGGGCATTTTTGTCCTAGTTGAAAATTTTAAATAAAGCGAACAACATTAAATGTCCGTCACGTTCAGCACGTTACGTCAAAGCCCAGCCATACCGCCTGTCAGGTCATCCACGTCGGATCCACGTGGACCAATCAGAAGACGCGGTGCAGCCCACGTCAGCGTTGCTGCACCGGGGCGGTGTACAAAGTGTTTTCCTAAGGGCCAGACACGGCATGCCCCATGGGCCAGCCCGGCACAACCTGCAAGTCCACCGACCCGAAGTCTGTTAGCTTGAGCTCTCCCCGGCCATCGAAAAGGATGTTCTCCGGCTTCACGTCATGGTGAGTGATCCCCCGGCGGTAGCAAGTGGTGATCGCCTCCATGATTGGGACCATTACGGCAGTGGCCTCGTGCTCCGGGAGGGGCACGGCTGGAGATGTGGACGAAGAGGTCGAAGCCCGGGCAAAGGTTGAGCACAAGGTGGAGGGTGTCGGCTTCCTTGTAGGCGGCGTGGACCTGGATGGCGTGGGGGTTGCCGGCGAAGGTGAGTTGGTGGATTTTGGCCTCCCGGAGGGCGAGTTCACGATCGAGAGAGTCTAAGAGGAGGGCCTTATCAATGGATTTCACGACGAAGTCCTCGCCGGAGGCCAGAGAGGTGCAGCAATACATGGTGCCGAATCTCCCCCATTCGATCTCCTGGCTGATCTCGTAGTTTCATCTCAAACTCTCCATCATACCTCGCTCACTCGCTCGCTCTCTCTCTCTCTCTTTGTCCCCTAAAATTTGTTTTCGGCGTGCACATTGCCTTGCCAGGGCTAAAAAAAAAGGAGGGCCCATTACCCACAGGCCGTGCCTGGCACAGCCCACGACCTCATGGGCCTTGGGCCATGTCGGGTTTGGACTTCAGATTAAAAAGGCTGTGCCCGTTTAGTAACAATCCGGGCTAGGCACGACCCGTTTAATCTGTGGCCTGATGGGTTTGGGTCGGACCGAGCCCGGCATGGCTCAATGCTTAAGTCTAAGTTTGAGCATCAAAAATTGTTTATCGACTCTAGTCCCCCATAATTGACCGTCGGAAAGTCCGATCGAAGACCTCGTCTCATGCGTGCCAGTGAGGCATAAAGAAAAGACTGCTGCATTGCTATTCAGTGCAATAAGCGGGCACTGGGCATGCGACCAATGCAGCAAGCAGGTATCGAACGCACGGATTGACCACGCGCCCATGCCACCATGCGTGCTAAGGCTCATTGGGCCTTAGTGTGTATCGTACATGGTGGCATGACCAGGTAGCTAAGGTGCATGCTTCTGGATGAAGAGCGGTGTAGCAAGACTTTCAAAGGCATAACGGTAGAGGCTTTCCTCTTCTTTGTTCTTCAGTGCGATCTTTCTTTGTTGACATTGGCGCAACTCTGAATCAGAGAAGAAAGGACCGATCGCAGCAAAAGGGGTTGGGGCACAAGAGATTGGCACACCGGGGTCGCTGCCTCTTCTTCCTGCTCCTGCCGCTGCTCCACCCCTGCAGCTAGGAGAGAGAGAAATTAAACTCGACGGACACTGCAGGCACACGCTCATGAGAACATCCTCGTCCTAGGCGATAGTTTGAACACGGATTGAGATGCTTCAACATTCACGCAGATATGGATCAAATATTATGTGCTTCAAGAGTCGTGCAGATCTGGATCAGGACCAGTTGGTTTGAGATTTGTGCGGACACTACTGCACTACACCTCCTTAGGATTTGCGTTACAGCTATATGGTAGATCGTTCCATTGTACACACTCAAGAATTAGGCTTCAATACCATTTATTGTCTCTAGAAGAAGCACTAATATCATTTATTATGATCAGCTTTGATATCATTTATTGTATGCAAAATCTTTTTTTTTTAAAGTTATATCCACACCTATAAAAATGGATAAAAATTTCACTATGAAGAAAAAACAAAAGATTATAAAGATGATCTTCCATTACAAGCTCTGTTTCATAAAATTGTAAACCTACACACCCAACTAAAGCAGCTCTTTAGGACTCTTCATCTCTTTAAATTCATTCTCATGCTAGGGTTTCATATGCTGGTATAGAGAAGAGGTTTATAGTGTTTTATATGGATTATAATTTATTTTACTCATTAGGAAATACATTTTAATTGAGCTTGATAAATTTAAGACAAATGCTAATATAGCCATAGAAATGAGTAAAATTGGATCAACCAGTTAGCTGAAGAAGTTTTGAAGATAATCAAGATCCCATGAGCCAGACTTGCTAACTTTTTTAACTGTTGCCACCGGTTCCCGGTTAAGGTCCCTGTCATTCAAAGTCCATAAGCCAAAATCACTGGTGGCCCAAACGAACTAGATAGCATGCTAACGCCTAGTCCTAGCCAGGAAAACTCTTCGTGCACCGGAGCCCCCGATTGGCCGCGCGCCTATGGAGGCGTGCATGCGGGACACACCACGGCCCATTGGGCCTGGCATATGCACCAATAGCCACACCCGGTGCATGACTTCGTGCATCGGACACGGTGCACAAAGTCGTTCCCGTCCTAGCCATTAACTTCCACATAGAAGAGCATGTTCATTTGGGCCCAAGCAAATAGCCTATACCTCAACTCCACTCAATTCAACTCATCTAAGCCTTTTTCCAACTATATGGGATCGGCTACATGAATTACAAATAGTTATATTTCTCTTCAGAACTAAGTCAATACTGAAATTACAATTAATTATATTTCTCTTAATTATTTTTATCCATAGTAGTTTATGCTACCTTTATCTCTATCATTATCATGGACTGTTAAAAGATAATATTCTAACGGAAGCATCTAATGGTTTTCATTATATATGTCCAAATTATCGTAATTAATTTTTTTTATTTTATCTTTAATTGGGGCTAATACATATTTATTTCTAATTCTATCTTTTAAAGTTTTACCACATTCATCTTAACATACGCATTTCTGTTATACTTAATTTATTTATATATTATTTCAGTATTACCCAACACTCTGTTCCATATAGCATAGTTGGCCTAATAGCAATTTTATAAAATTTTCTTTCAATTTTAATATGATGCATCGATTATATAATACTTTTAAAGTACTCCACTTATTCCATCTTGCTTTAACTTTATGATTCATATCTTCACCTATTTTACCTTCTTGCTGGATAATTGATCTCAAATACCTAAATTTTTTATTCCTTGGTATCTCTTAGCTTGCAATCTTCACCATCTCTTCATTTATGTTTCTACTTCTGCTAAAATTACATTTCATGTATTCGGTTTTAGTTCTAATAATGTTGAAACCTTTAAATTTTAAAGTTTTTTTTTTTCAAATCTCTAGCTTAGCATTTATTTTAGATTTAGTTTTATCAATCAACACTATATCGTCAGCAAATAACATACACCATGCGATATCATCTTGAATATGTTTAGTCAATTCATCCATGACTAGTGCAAAAAAATACGGACTTAAGGTAGATTCTTGATGTAAACCTACAGTAATTAAAAACTCACTAGTTTCTCGTATTGTTATTTTAACAATAGTTGCTGCTCTATCATACATATATTTTATTAATTATATATACCTTTTGGTAACTCCTTTTTTTTCTTCTAAAACCCATCATATTATTTCTCTAGGTACTCTATCATATGCTTTCTCTAAATCAATAAAAACCATACGAAGGTATTTTTCTTTTTCCTATACCTCTCCATCAATCTCCTTAATAAATAAATAGCTTCTATGGTCGATCTTTCAGGCATAAATCTAAATTGATTATTTGATACCAAAGTTTTAGCTCTTATTCGATTTTCTATTACTCTCTCCCATAATTTCATTGTATGACTCATTAACTTAATCCCTTTATAATTTGCACAGTTATGAATATCTCCTTTATTTATATATATATATTAATATACTTTTTCTTCAATCATCCGGTATTCTTTTAGTTGCTATAATTTTATTAAATAAATTAGTTAACCATATGACTCCAATTGCTCCTAAGTCTTTTCAAACCTTAATAGGGATTGCATTTGATCCTAATACCTTTGCATTTTTTATTGCACTCAAAGTATTTTTAACCTCAAGCATGAAAAGTTTATTTTCATTTGTTATTCCTAGGTTATCACATCCTTTTATCCCTAAATTTACTAAATTATTTTTATTTAATAATTTTTCAAAGAACATATACCTCATTTTCATTAATATATATATATATATATTAATATGCAATTCTTCATAACTAGCTATAGCAAATCCAATACTATTTTATGCAATGCAAAACATAGCTATCTATCATGCCAACAAATTTATGCTAGATGTGAACTTTTTATATTCTATTTTATCATCTATATTTTGAGCTTTTTAAAAAAATCCCTCATCTTAATCTGCAAGACAATTTGCACTTCAATGAATTTTCTGATTGTTTTTCTTCACCTTCTTGGCTTTCCTCTGTTTTAGAACTAGTAATTAGGGAACCTTACTAGTTTGTCTTTCTATAGCTCTATTCTCCTAGATAATTTCAAGCACTTGAGAGGTCCAAGTGATGACTTAACACTCAAGATCACCATGCATGCAAATCTAAAGTTTCAAGCCTAAACTGACTACAACCTGGTCAATCTGGCTGTCAGGTGGATTCATTTCAATGCCATAATTAACAATCATTTATCACTTAATTTTTCCAAAGCTTGGGGCACTCATGCATTGCATCTGCTCGCATTGGCAGGCTGGCTGTGAGGCAAAACCATTGGGTTGTGCACTTGGGAGAACAATTCTCCAAAATACCCAGGTCCAACAGAGAGCCAAAAAAGATGGCACATATTTTGAGTTCCTAGTGTGACATCAGACCTGACCTGAGGCTCAAAAAAACTGGTGAGAAAACAGAATGAGAGCAGCAATTTTCTCAGTATCTACATCTTGCAAGAACAGAATGCACGCAACAGTCATTGCAAATTGAGGTGCAGGAAGAAATAGAAAGCAATTAGTTACATTGCATGAATGCTAAATTCAGTCTGGAGAAATATTATTCATTTCCATGAAATATCCCTGGTTCAAGCGCTGCAATTAAAACCATGTTGGACTAGCGCAACTCAAAGAGAATAACAGCTGATTGGTATCCCTTTCTAGCACTCCATGAGATCTGACATAATAACCACACCTTATTTATGCCAAATTGCTTGAGTGCCAAAAGAATACATTAGTCCCATTGTATTTTACGGTGGAAAGTCAACTCAGAAGGGTTGATGGTGGATTTTCCATCAGCAGCTACAATATCATAAGGTGAGTCCTCCCCAAACTCAGTTGGCAAGGACTTCCAGTGCAGTGAAGGCTCCCACTCAGCTTCTCTGAGGACCTTCAGTATCTCTGCCAGTACTATCTTGCTTCCTTCAGGGGAAAAGTGAATGCCATCACTGTCAAAGAGGTTTGTCAGTATCGAATCTTGAAATAGTTCAAGCACAATACAAGTAGTTAATCATTAATGTCAGCCAGACAAAAGAATTTTAAAAATGAGAGTAAAGAAGCAAATTTATTGGATCTGAGCAGTCATTGCAGACAGAATGAATTATCAGATAAGCAAAGCAAATTTGGTCGTTTCTGATGAGGAAATGCCAAGGTATTGTGAAGATCTGAGAGAAAATATTGTAGTGAATGAGACATAAAAATGCAATTTCTTGCAGGGAACAAGAAAATGGATGAAACAAAATCTGAAGGGTCCAGACTGTTACTAAACTGAGCGAAGTCTGATTACAAGGCATGAGGAAGTAGACTCACGTAAAGCAGACATTAGCCCAGTCATCCTGCTTCTGTATGGCAGTCCAAAGATCAATAACCTTCAGACCCATATCATTACAGAGTTGTATACAAGCTTCAGAATATTTTCGGTTGCATTCATTTGTCCTCACCACTTCACTTAAAAATGTACTGGGTTGGAAAACAAACTGAGTTAAACTTCAAAACAAGAGCAAAAATACAACAAATGTGTAGGTACTTTAGCACCTTGTTAACTGGCGAAGCATCTCCTCATTGATAGAAGGGCAACTGAGGAAAATAATGCGTGTGTTTTCAGATAGACTCTGAATGTAAAGTAATAAGCCATGTCAGAAAATTCTCTAAAAAGCATGTTTCAATAATTTTAGGCTCAGAGTTACCTTAAGATGTTCTGCAATCGTTCTCATGTTTTCAATATATTCTGGAAGTGGCACATGAGGACCTAGGCCAGACGGGTGAGGTCCAATTGAGTCATTCCCACCAAAGTAAACTATTACCAGTGAAGGTTGCACAGCTGCATTCTAAGACAAAATAAACAGATGCAAACTAACTTAATCAATCTGATAATGAAGGGTAACACTTGAAACAAGTAATATGATATAATCACAGGAATACTGTCAAACTCTTAAAATAAGCAAGCAGGCGCAGGATGAGTAAGAGATGATGCAGTTTTGATCTAAACAATGAACCGAATGCAAGAAAGATCTTGAATAGCTTGCAATAACACTAGATATCAGTGCTTTAAGCCACACATAGATTGACCAGGCTAACCAGCCCAGCCTGTCACCCTAAACCTTTGGCAAGTGAGGTCAACTTGAAGCCTTTCTCGACAACATCTGACAGCTAAAGTTGTCTCCCTAATGCTTGAACCATTTTGCCAATGTTGGGTGTCACGCCCCAAACATTAGGGTGGATTCGTGACCTGACAATCCACTGCATGTCCTACGGCATACAAGACGTCTATCATTACACATGAACATTTAATTCAACTAATAGAAATTCAATTACTATTCACTAAATCAATTTAATACTAACAAAATGTTCATAATCATATACTTCAATGTCACTGAAATTGACAAGCATTTATAGATTATCAATATGGTTAAAAACTAAAACTAATGGAATAACTAAAGAGTCTGCCCAATGATTGCTTACTTCTACCTAGGCCCTCATTTTATTTCTGTGTTTGAAACAAAACAATAGTAGAGTTTTATGAGTTTTCGCTCAATATGTAACACTAAGCATAATCAGTGGATCTAATAAGCGTTACATTGTAAAAATTCTAGTATCATATCATAAACAACAACAATTTACAAACATTATTTTAACAATTATAACATTTTATACTTATAGTTTTCAATTTCATGTCTTGTTATAGCAACTCCTCAGTCATTTAACTACGGCTACATACAATCCCTATGGTAAGGCCAATGCATTGCATATAACCATGCGAATGGGGTTGGATCTCCACATATATCTCTTCTAGATATGAGTCCCGAGATTAATCATCAATCATCAATAATTAATCATTAATCATTATTGATATGACTGATCCCACGTCGTTAGAATAAAAAGTAACAGCAGCTAACGGAGAGCACCATATCCCCCGGGACCCCTTCCGGTCTCGGGGTGGGATCACCATATCTCGACCCCGAGACCCTCCTCCGGTCTTGGGGTGCACCAACCTTATCTCACCCCCGAGACCCCTTCCGGTCTCGGGGTGAGATCACAATATCTCGACCCCAAGACCCCCCTTCCGGTCTCGGGGTGCACCAGCATCATCTCACCCCCGGGACCCCTTTCGGTCTCGGGGTGAGATCACCATATCTCGACCCCGAGACCCCCCTCCGGTCTCGGGGTGCACCAGCATCACCTCACCCTTGGGACCCCTTCCGGTCTCGGGGTGGGATCACCATATCTCGACCCCGAGACCCCCCTCCGGTCTCGGGGTGCACCAACCTTATCTCACCCCCGAGACCCCTTCCGGTCTTGGGGTGAGATCACCATATCTCGACCCCGAGACCCCCTTCCGGTCTCAGGGTGCACTAGCATCACCTCACCCCCGGGACCCCTTCCGGTCTCGGGGTGGGATCACCATATCTCGACCTCGAGACCCCCCTTCCGGTCTCGGGGTGCACCAGCATCATCTCACCCCCGGGACCCCTTCCGGTCTCGGGATGAGATCACCATATCTCGACCCCGAGACCTCCCTTCCGGTCTCGGGGTGCACCAGCATCATCTCACCCCCGGGACCCCCTCCGGTCTCGGGGTGAGATCACCATATCTCGACCCCGAGACCTCCCTCTGGTCTCGGGGTGCACTAGCATCATCTCACCCCCGGGATCCCTTTCGATCTCGGGGTGGGATCGCCATATCTCGACCCCGAACCCCCCTCCGGTCTCGGGGTGCACCAGCATCATTTCACCCTCGGGACCCCTTTCGATCTCTAGGTGGGATCGCCATATCTCGACCCCGAGACCCCCCGGTCTCGGAGTATGTAGGTATCATCAGCGATCAGCACGCGGACCAACTTTCAAACCAAATGACAGCTCCGAGCCACCTAGCGCGCCCACGTGATTCTCCGTACGCCCGTGATGCTTGCGGCCATGTCTCATAACGGCGTATGGTGCACTGCATGTTCCTATGCGTGACTGTGCTCCGTTACGGCGTACGATTCGCTACCATTTGCAACCGTGCGTGGTCATGTCAAGCAACGGCGCGCACCAAATACAACCGCGGCTGTTATAACACGTATAATATCATGTTGAAAGGTAGCGCGGGATGCCTCCGGCGTGCACAGTGATGGTACGACGGCAATCTTCCGGAACAACAAGATGGGATATTCGGACCAAAGTTGTCAATTTCGTTTTGTTTCGGCCGTTTCGGCCAAGATGTTTCGTTTCGGTAGCTTATCCGAAAGATAAGTACTACGTTTCGTTTCGAAAGATTTTTCGACCGTTTCGGTGCGTTTCGGTGTATTTCGGCCGTTTCGGTATGTTTCGGCCGTTTCGGTAAAATATGTTTTGAAGACCAATTTATGAATTATTAAACCTTTCAGAACCATTTAATATATATATGTATATATATATATATATATATCAAAAAAAAAACCTAGTTACCCTATCCCCATTTAAAAAAATATATATATAATAACAAAAAAAATTCTAGTTACCCTATCTCCACGGTCGCATCTCTTAAAAACTCAAACTCTTTATTTTTATATTGTTATTATTATTTATGAAGAGTATGAATTATCAATAAAATTTTTATTATATATATATATACAACTCTTAAAAATTAAACTCTTTATTTTTATGTTGTTATTATTATTTATAAAGAATATGAATAGGAATAAATTTTTTTTATATATATATATATTCCGAAACGAAGCACCGAATGGTCCGATACCGAAATATTTCGTTTCATAAGCTAACCAAAACATAATCCGAAACGAAATTGACAACTTTGATTCGGACAGGTATAAAAACACACGTCCGCACTGTAAGTAAGGATCCGAACTCTGGTTTTCTAGCTTTCTTCCTCCTAGCAAAACCCTAACTGTCTCACTCCTTTCCACTGAGCGGTTCTTGTCTGATCCCAAGTAACTGACTTGAGCATCGGAGGGTCCCCACTGGAGCAACCGGTCTCCGGGGACTTTTCTTGCAGGGGTCCGGAGAGAAGGACGTCTGTCTTCCCCGATGTTTGAAGAAGGTGACTTGGTGTCGTCAGATTGGCGCGCCAGGTAGGGGGAGGAAAGAGAAAGACATCGAACTAGCAATCTACATTCCCTCTCTTCAAGCTCTTGAAGCCACGGTGACGACCCGAACGAAGGGAGTTTTTGCCGGTTGCGCTGAGGAGCAGCGCCGCAGGGCCGGTCAACCCGCGAAGGCCCCCCCGGCTCTCGCAGCCAGTATTCCGAAGCCGCTGCGCCCCGGGAGGCGGGGCCTTCCGCTCCTCAAGGCGACGTCCCGCGCCTCCTCTGCAGCAGTTCCAAAAATCGATTCGCCCCGCCCTGGCCACAAGTCCAGTCTTTGGCGGCGGCGGTTCAGGGCCTGCAGCACCAGCAGGCGGCCGCGCAGCAACCGGAGCCGAATCCATCTGTCCCAGGGGTGGTGCAACCCAGCCAGCTTTCCTCCCGGAGGAGAACGCCGGTGCCTGGGGATCGCCACCATCGATCTCCGCCCAAGCCTCACCACGCGAGGCCTCTAAGAGACACCGGTCTCCTTCCCGCCACGCTAGTGTCTCACCTAAGCGGCGGCATGGGAAGGAGGCGGAGCGCCCCGCCGGCATCGCCGTCCCGTTCTTTGTCTTCCGAATCTTCGGGGGAGGGCTCTTTTGATGGCCGGATGCCTCGTCGAGCCGAGCATCGACTCGACGAATATAATCAGAGACTGGAGGAGCTTAGCCGTCGGATCACCCACCTGCCGAAAACGGACTACGACAGCCGGCCTCCCTTGTCTCGCCGCATCATGGAGGAGCCCATCTCCACCAGGTTCCGCCTCCCTAGCTAGATCCATACGACGGGACCACAGACCCCTTGGACCACTTGAAAAGCTATAAAGTTCTCATGCAAGTCCAGGGGGCCACTGACTCGCTTATGTGCATTGCCTTCCCGGCCACCCTGAAGAAGGCCGCCCGAGCTTGGTGCTCCCGTCTGCCGCCACGAAGCATCGATTCCTTCCGCTAGTTGGAGAGGGCTTTCTTGGCCCATTTTGACGCATGCCGGAAGATTCCAAGGATGGCAGATAGTCCTCTTCGCCGTCCAGCAGAAGAGCGGTGAGTCCCTGCGGGACTACGTCGCTCGGTTTAAAGAGGCAGCCCTGGAGGTCTACAACCTTGAAGACTCGGTGGCCACCTTGGCCTTGAAGCGGGGGCTCCGCCCGTCTCGCTTCGCGTACTCCCTCGACAAGAAGCCGCCAGGTTCCTACGCCGAGCTCCTGATCCGGGCCCAGAAGTACATCCGGGCTGACGAGGCCGACTTTTCCCGGCGCGAGGCTGGTGGAACGTCCCCAAGAAGCCGGCCTGACCGGAACCTACCGAAGCTCGCCCCAGGAGACCTGAGCCTCCTCGCCGGCCAGACAACCGCCCCCGAGCCCCTGCACCAAGAGACGGACCCTACACCCCACTGCTCGCCCGATATCTCAGATCTTGCTCGAGATTGAAGGGGAGTCCTATCTGCAGCGCCCTCCTCCCATGAACCAGAAGATCCCTCGGAACAAGAACCTCTACTGCCGCTACCACCGGGATCACGACCACGACACCGACGAGTGCCGCCAGCTAAGAAGGCTATTGAAGATCTTATCCAGCGGGGCCACCTGGGAAAGTTCGTCCAGAGAACAACAGGAGCTCCTGGCCCGTCAGCGCCCCGCCACCGGTGATCGACAATGCCCCGACGGAGAAGACGGTGGCGATGATTTCCTGGGGGGCAGAGGCCCGTCGAAGAGGCCAAGAGGGGAGGGGGAGTCGGAGTCTATAATTCCTTTTTTGAAAAGGACTTAGATGGGGTAGTGAAAAAATGATGATAGCGTCGTCGTGTCCATGACGATCGCTAAACATCCTGTAAAAAGAATTCTAGTTGACAGTGGGAGTTCTGTGGATGTTTTGAACTACGACGCTTTTGTTCGCATGAACCTGTCACCTGATCTACTCCGGCCTGTCGCCACGCCTCTGATGGGATTTACGGGAGATTCTGTAAAAGTTGAGGGGGAGGTCACTCTCCTGTGACGGCTGGCACAACCCGTGCCAAAGCACCGTTTTCATGAAGTTCTTGGTGGTTCGCGTGCCCCTCGCATACAACGCGATCCTCGGAAGGCATGGGCTCAACCTCTTGTATGCTGTCATATCCACTAAGAGGCTCCTCGTGAGGTTTCCCACCAGCAGAGGAGTCGGGGAGATGCGGGGAGAGCAGAATCCACCTACACTTTGCTATCACTTGGCCCCTAGTCCGCAGGGGGCGGCGCCCACACGGTACCTGAGACGCTGGATCCCCGAGACCTGGAGAGAAGAGGAGAGCCAGCCGAGCGACTGCTTACCTTCCCCCTCGGGGAGGACCCAGCAAGAACAGTCCGGATTGGAGCCCTACTCCAGAGGAGGCTCGTGACCGGCTCCTCACCTTTCTGCGAGCTAATGCGGATGTCTTCCTTGGTCGGCGTCCGATATGCCGGGGATTCCAGAGGAGGTGATTACCCACAACTCAACATTCGGGCGGGTGCTGACCTATCCGGCAGAAGAAAAGGAGTTTCGCCCCCGACCGACAAAAAGCCGTGGATGAGGAGGTGCGGAAGCTGCTGGCGGCCGGTCACATCCACGAGGTGCATTACCCGGACTGGTTGGCGAATGTCATGATGGTTCGCAAGGCCAGCGGAGCTGGAGGATGTGCGTGGACTTCACCGACCTCAACAAGGCGTGCCCCAAGGACAGCTTCCCGCTGCCCCGGATCGACCAGCTTGTGGACGCCACGTCCGGGCATGAAACCCTTAGTTTCATGGATGCGTTCTCGGGATATAATCAGATCAGGATGAACCCGGCGGATGAAGAAGCAACTTCCTTTATCACAGAAAAGGGATTTACTGTTATAGGGTGATGCCGTTTGGGTTGAAAAATGCCGGGGCCACCTATCAAAGATTGATGAATAAGGTCTTTGAGGACCAGATAGGGCGTAACATGGAGGTGTATGTGGATGATATGCTGACCAAGAGCATCAGTGCTGCTGACCATGTCGCCGACCTCGAGGAGACCTTCAATAACCTGCGCCGGTATCGGATAAGGCTTAACCCCCATAAGTGCGCCTTTGGAGTGGCAGCAGGCAAGTTTTGGGTTTCATGGTAACCCAGCGAGGGATTGAAGCCAACCCTGACAAGATTAGGGCTATCTTGGAGATGAGGCCCCCAGCCAACAAGAAGGAGGTGCAATGCCTGACTGGAGGGTGGCGGCTTTGAGTCGTTTCATGTCAAGATCGGCAGAAAGGTGCCTGCCCTTCTTTAAGGCGCTGCGCAAGGTCAACGGCTTTGAGTGGACAAAGGAGTGTCAGGGTGCCTTTGAAGAGTTGAAGCAGTTTCTATCCACTCCCCCGCTGTTGTCCAAGCCTAAGAATGGAGAGGAGCTCTTCTTATATCTTGCAGCCTCCCCCGAAGCTGTCAGCTCTGTGCTCGTGCACATGGATGTTGATGGGGTCCAGAAGCCAATCTATTACACCAGCAAGGTCCTTCATGACGCCGAGACCAGGTACTCTAAAACCGAGAAGATTATTTTGCCTTGGTGGTCTCTGCTCAACGCTTCCGACCTTACTTTCAAGCTCATCCCATCGTGGTGCTCACGGACCAACCTCTTCGAGCCATCTTGTCTCGCCCTGACACCTCCGGTCGGCTAGCCAAATGGGCCATTAAACTAAGTGAGTTTGACCTATCCATCCGGCCAAGGTCGGCCATGAAGTCTCAGGTGTTAGCCGATTTCTTGGTTGAGTATTCCTGTACCGAAAGGGGTATGGAGGAGTGTGCAGACCCCCCTCGACCGAGGAGGCGGAGAAGGAGGACTGGATCTTGCATGTGGATGGAGCCGCAAATTCTCAAGAAGCGGAGCTGGACTCATTCTTGCGAGCCCGGAGGGAGACGCAGTGGAGTATGCTCTCAGATTCCAGTTCCCGGCAACTAATAACCAGGCGGAGTATGAAGCTTTGCTAGCGGGGATGAGGTTGGCTGAGGAGTTAGGCGCGGGGCGTTTGAGGGCCTTCACGGACTCTCAGCTTGTTCTGGGCAGATCACCGGGAGTACGAAGCTAGGGACCCAACCATGTCCCGATATTTGAGTAAGGTGCAATCCCAAGCCTCTCGTTTCTCTTACTTCCGCGTCAGCTACATCCCCAGAGCGGAGAACGCCAGGGCCGATGCATTATCCCGCTTAGCCACTTCGACCGACGGGACGCTGGGAAGAACATATGTGGAGCACCTTCAAGCCCTAAGCATTGAAGTTGCGGATGAATCGTTGCCAGTGGAGCAAGAGCCCTCCTGGATGGACCCTACATCCGATATTTGATCGACGACACTCTCCCAGAGAACCCCGCTGAGGCCAAGCTACAGGCGGAGGGCCCCGAGGTTCTTGATGATGGACGGGAAGCTTTATCGGAGATCATTCTCATACCCGGTCCTCAGGTGCGTGGGGCCGGCTGAATCAGATTACATCTTTCGGGAGATCCATGAAGGCATCTGCGGGAGTCACCTGGGGGGCAGAGCCCTAGCCTACAAGGCCCTGCGGCAGGGGCACTTCTGGCTAACAATGAAGGAGGACGCGGCCGAGCTCGTTAAGAGATGTTATAGCTGTCAGCATCACGCTAATATCCAGCGACAGCCGACGTCTCAGTTAACCCCCTTAGTAGCACCCTGGCCCTTCGCCCAGTGGGGCATGGATATCCTGGGACCATTTCCCCCGGCCTCCGGACAGTGAAAGTTCCTCTTGGTGGCGGTGGATCACTTCACCAAGTGGGTTGAAGCCGAGGCCCTTG
>UESW01002530.1:203508-234651 GCA_900491605.1 Calamus simplicifolius | reverse complement strand
GCAGCCTCCCCCGAAGCTGTCAGCTCTGTGCTCGTGCGCATGGATGTTGATGGGGTCCAGAAGCCAATCTATTACACCAGCAAGGTACTTCATGATGCCGAGACCAGGTACTCTAGAACCGAGAAGATTATTTTTGCCTTGGTGGTCTCTGCTCAACGCTTCCGACCTTACTTTCAAGCTCATCCCATCGTGGTGCTCACGGACCAACCTCTTCGACCATCTTGTCTCGCCCTGACACCTCCGGTCGGCTAGCCAAATGGGCCATTAAACTAAGTGAGTTTGACCTATCCATCCGGCCAAGGTCGGCCATGAAGTCTCAGGTGTTAGCTGATTTCTTGGTTGAGTGTTCCTGGACCGAGAAGGGGTATGGAGGAGTGTGTGACCCTCCCTCACCGAGGAGGCGGAGGAGGACTGGATCTTGCATGTGGATGGAGCCGCAAATTCTCAAGGAAGCGGAGCCGGACTCATTCTTGCGAGCCCGGAGGGAGACGCAGTGGAGTATGCTCTCAGATTCCAGTTCCCGGCAACTAATAACCAGGCGGAGTATGAAGCCTTGTAGCGGGGATGAGGTTGGCTGAGGAGTTAGGCGCGGGGCGTTTGAGGGCCTTCACGGACTCTCAGCTTGTTTCTGGGCAGATCACCGGGGAGTACGAAGCTAGGGACCCAACCATGTCCCGATATTTGAGCAAGGTGCAATCCCAAGCCTCTCGTTTCTCTTACTTCCGCGTCAGCTACATCCCCAGAGCGGAGAACGCCAGGGCCGATGCATTATCCCGCTTAGCCACTTCGGCCGACGGGACGCTGGGAAGAACATATGTGGAGCACCTCAAGCCCCAAGCATTGAAGTTGCGGATGAAGCGTTGCCAGTGGAGCAAGAGCCCTCCTGGATGGACCCTACATCCGATATTTGACGACGACACTCTCCCAGAGAACCCCGCTGAGGCCAAGCTACTCAGGCGGAGGGCCCCGAGGTTCTTGATGATGGACGGGAAGCTTTATCGGAGATCATTCTCATACCCGGTCCTCAGGTGCGTGGGGCCGGCTGAATCAGATTACATCCTCGGGAGATCCATGAAGGCATCTGCGGGAGTCACCTGGGGGGCAGAGCCCTAGCCTACAAGGCCCTGCGGCAGGGGTACTTCTGGCTAACAATGAAGGAGGACGCGGCCGAGCTCGTTAAGAGATGTGATAGCTGTCAGCGTCACGCTAATATCCAGCGACAGCCGACGTCTCAGTTAACCCCCTTAGTAGCACCCTGGCCCTTCGCCCAGTGGGGCATGGATATCCTGGGACCATTTCCCCCGGCCTCCGGACAGCGAAAGTTCCTCTTGGTGGCGGTGGATCACTTCACCAAGTGGGTTGAAGCCGAGGCCCTTGCTAAGATCACAGAGAGCAAAGTGAGATCCTTCTTTTGGAAGTCCATCATATGTCGGTTTGGGCTACCGCACACCCTGGTCACTGATAACGGCCGGCAGTTTGACAACGCCCTTCCGGAGTTCTGCTCCGAGCTGGGCATCCGTCAGAGGTTCACTTCCGTCGGGCACCCTCAGACCAACGGGGCGGCCGAGGTGACTAATCGGATCATTCTCCAAGGGATGAGATCTCGGCTAGATGACTATAAGGGGCGATGGGTGGAGGAGCTCCCCAACGTGCTGTGGGCCTACCACACAACGCCGCGAGCCCCCACCGGCGAGACACCATTCAGCTTAGTCTTTGGATCCGAAGCCGTCATCCCGGTGGAGGTTGGCTCACCAAGCCCTCGGGTGGAATCATACAACGAGGAAGGCAACCCAGACCAGCTGCGAGCCAACCTCGACCTGGTGGAGGAAGTGCGAGACCGAGCGCGACTTCGGATGGCGGTCTACCGACAACGGGCCGCCAAATATTACAACGCCCGTGTGCCCCAGGACTTTCCTGCCAGGAGACCTGATCCTTCGACGGGCTGAGGTCTCGAAGCCAGCAGAGGGAGGCAAGCTAGCTCCAAATTGGGAAGGACCTATCGGATCGCCGAGACACTTCACCACGGAGCTTACAAGATTGAAGAGCTCGATGGGAAGCCACTCCCTAGGACATGGAATGCAGATAACCTTCGCCGGTACTATCAGTAACGTATTCCTCCTCTCACATCAAGTATCATGCCTGTATCCATTTGGGTTTTCGCCCCCATTTTATATTAACAAATTTTAATTTTAGCTCCTGAGTTCTTTTCACTCAAAGCCCTGGACCAGCCAGGCATAAAGCCCGACACCCGTCGGCACTCAAAGCCCTGCACCAGCCAGGCATAAAGCCCGACACCCATCGGCACCTAAAGCCCTGCACCAGCCAGGCATGAAGCCCGACACCCGTCGGCACTCAAAGCCCTGGGCCAGCCAGGCATAAAGCCCGACACCCGTCGGCACTCAAAGCCCTGCACCAGCCAGGCATAAAGCCCGACACCCGTCGGCACCTAAAGCCCTGCACCAGCCAGGCATGAAGCCCGACACCCGTCGGCACTCAAAGCCCTGCACCAGCCAGGCATGAAGCCCAACACCCGTCGCACTCAAAGCCCTGCACCAGCCAAACAAAGCCCGACACCCATCGGCACTCAAAGCCCTGCACCAGCCAGGCATGAAGCCCAACACCCGTCGGCACCTAAAGCCCTGGGCCAGCCAGGCAAAAAGCCCGACACCCGTCGGCACTCAAAGCCCTGGGCCAGCCAGGCATAAAGCCCGACACCCGTCGGCACTAAAGCCCTGCACCAGCCAGGCATAAAGCCCGACACCCGTCGGCACTGAAAGCCCTGGGCCAGCCAGGCATAAAGCCCGACACCCATCGGCACCTAAAGCCCTGGGCAGCCAGGCATAAAGCCCGACACCCGTCGGCACTCAAAGCCCTGGGCCAGCCAGGCATAAAGCCCGACACCCATCGGCACCTAAAGCCCTGGGCCAGCCAGGCATAAAGCCCGACACCCGTCGGCACTCAAAGCCCTGCACCAGCCAGGCATGAAGCTCGACATCCGTCAGCATCAAAGCCCTGGGCCAGCCAGGCATAAAGCTCGACACCCTACGGCACATAAAGCCCGCCACCCAGGCACATAAAGCTCGACACCCATCGGCACCTAAAGCCCTGGGCCAGTCAGGCATAAAGCCCGACACCCGTCGGCACTCAGCCCTGGGCCAGCCAGGCATAAAGCCCGACTCCCGTCGGCATCAAAGCCCTGCACCAGCCAGGCATAAAGCCCGACACCCATCGGTACCTAAAGCCCTGGGCCAGCCAGGCATAAAGCCCGACACCCGTCGTCACCTAAAGCCCTAGGCCAGCCAGGCATAAAGCCCGACACCCGTCGGCACTCAAAACCCTGCACCAGCCAGGCATGAAGCTCGACATCTGTCGGCACCAAAAGTCGTGGGCCAGCAAGGCATAAAGCCCGACACCCGACGACACATAAAGCCCGACACCCGGCGGCACATAAAGCCCGACACCTGATGGCACATAAAGTCCGACCCCCGTCGGCACCAAAAGCCATATGCCTACCTAGCGCAAGTCCCGACATACTCCTGGCAGAGCGTTGCGCCGTCGGTCTTGAGGAACCCGCCTACCTCAACCTCCAACTACCGGCGTTTCAACCCCAAGAAACCTATCTTTGGCCCCAAGTTTCGGTCCTAGATGGCTAAGGCGGAAGAGCTCGTATGAGTTGAGAGTTATCCCCTGGCACTAGCGGGACTAATGGGACCATGGGGCCGCGTATTGTCAACCAACGAATTCAGGGTAAGAGTCACAAATAGACAATGTATTTTGAAGAAGATTATCTCATTAATTTGAAGGGATTACAAAGTGCCGACATCGTCGGACTTGCAAAAACAAAAATACAAGCTCACGATTCTGCTGGCGCGGGCTCATCGTCGGAGGGGGCCGAATCTGAGAAGCGGTCTAGCTCAACTTCCAGGGCTTGGGGAATGTTCAAATCCCTGGCAACTTTCTCCTTCCCATGCTGGAATCCTTCAAGGAACACCGCCGCCGAGGCTTCTGCCAAATCATCTGTAAAGCGCTCGGACGCTTGTACTCTTCTATAATCCCAGCGGTCCTGGCCACGATGGCAGTTTCCACCTCTGCGGCCCGAGCCTTCTCCTCCGCGGCGAGGGCTGCCACTGCAGCCCTCTCGGCCTCCCGGGCGCGGCTCGCCTCCTCCCCAGATTGGCTTGCTTCCTCCTTCGCCGCCCGCACCTCTTCCTCCGCGGCCTTCGTTTCTTCCTCCGCGGCCTTCACTTTTTCCTCCGCCACAACCGCCCGACCCTCGGCCTCCTGAAGGGCTAAGGTCAGCTCAGAGATGTGTAGATCTCTGGCCATCACAGCGTTCTCGGCCTCCGTCATTTGGTGGAGTGCCGCGCGCACACGGTTGGCGTCGGCCTCCGCTCGGTTCTCAGTGGCCTTGGTTTCACTTGCCTAGGCACTTTTGGCCAACTCCAGCCTCTTCGGCCGCCTCCGCACGGCGCTGAGCGTCCTCAGCCTCCTTCTATGCCTCCCGCAGAAGGGCCTTCCCACCATGGATTGCATCCCTGGCGGCCCTCAGGGAGTGTGCGAGCTGCATGCGTAAGTTCCAGGTTAGCAAAAAGAAAAGAAAAGATATGAAGGCAAAAGGCGAAAAGGCCGCTTACCCTGACGGCAGCCGCGTAGGAATCCCGAAAGAATGTGCTCGCCTTCTGGTGGCTGAGGTCCTCCAGGATCTCGGGCATAAAAACCGGGGCAAGGACCCGCTCAGCCTAGCGACCATCGTTCAAGGAGTCCCGGAGCGGCCCTGGCTTGGCCCCACTCCGTTCGGCCGCCTCGGCAGTCTCCGGCTCGGTGCGTGGGCTGTTCCTAGGCGACCTCTCGGGGGGTGGGCTTACGGCCCTTGATGGCCCTCGCCCCAATCCATGGCAGCCTCGGTGGGGTCGGTTCGCCAGGGGCAGAAAGCTCTTCAGCCACTATGGGCTCCTCCGCCGCTACCGGCTCCTCTGCGACTGGCTCCTCGATTGGGACTCTCGCGGTCGCCGCCATCTCTGGCGGGGTGTCGGCTGTGAGATCAACTTCTGGAGCAGCCGGGGGGTCTTGTGGTGCTGGTGGTTGGGAGGCCCGAGCCGTCGGGCGTTTTGGGGCTGGAGCTCGCTGGCCTCCGGGTGGCCCCTCCCGGGTCCTCTTTTTAGAGGCGGCCCTCGGGAGCTTCTCTGTCGGTATCTTCATAGCTGCGCGACATCAGTCAAAGTCAAAAAAAAAAGAGAAGCAGGCAATTTTTGGCTAAGAGTGGAAATGGCTTACCCCGGTAGGAGATAAGACCCGTCGACTCGAGATTATCTTCCGTCAAGAGCAAGGTGTACCGAGGGATCTCGGCAGCCAGCAATTGACCCGACGCCTCCCGATCCCCAGGATGGATGGTGGAGTTCGCGTTCCCTCGGAGGTCGGGATTCCCCACCAGGGCCTAACTTGGTCAAGGTCAGCGAAAAAGAATCAGGATTTCCATCCCTTGATTGAAGGAAGAAAAAATTTGAGGACCCGATTGGGTCGGGGCTGGAACAGCCACCAACCCTTCTGGGACGGAGGATATAGAAGGATCGGAAAAGAGAGATTCGAGGGATGATACCCAGACGATGGCAGAGAATACAAAGGCGCTAACGACCGGTAGGAGTTTGGGACCAATTGAGATGGGTCAAGGAGTAGTAGTCAAGAAGGTTGATAAAAAAGGAGGAAAAGGTGGGCGGAGACCCGCCTTCAGCAAATTTCATACAAGGGCCACCCGACCGGATCAGGAGGAGATGACTCTATCGTCAGGAGTCGGCAGGAAAAGCTCGACATCCTGGGAATATGGAAACGGGCCCGAATTTTTGCCAAATCCAGACCTGTTACCGTGGAGGCGGTCCCCTCCGAGGACCCCTCCTCCCTCGAGGAGGTGCCAGCCCCTGACCGGCGGCCCCTCGATGGGGCTCCACCAGCAACCCGGCGCCGGGCCAGGAGGACACGGTCCTCTGAGTCAGTGGACCATTCTAATGGAGGAGAAGGAGAAGGCGCGGGAGAGGTACAGTGCCTCTCAGAGGGAGGACGATTCTCTGAATCGTCCTCGAAGTCCAGGATGGAGAGCTCATGAGCAAAAGAAGGGATGGAGAAGTCTGGAATGGACAAAGAACTGACCTGAAGGAAGGAAGGCCAAGCACAAGCTCTCGGTTGCAGGGAAATTAGAGCACAGGCACAGAGGAAGACGACGATAGCGGAAGCGATATGGCCAGATTCAACCCCTCATTTAGGTTTATTGGGTTTTCAAATCGTCCCGCCTCATCTCGTCAGCCACATGGCCCCCCACCATAGGCTGGCTCACCTCGAGGGATGCCCAGCGCGTGATGCGGTATGCCTCCGGCCAATGATGGGACTCCGCTGATGTCGCCGCTATGAGAGGTAATGATGATACAGCTTTTCGCACAGACTTCGAAGGGCTGGTTTTCTCTCGAGGTCGATCGTGGTGGGCACAGTGTACAAAGGCGGCCGCCTTCTCACGTTCCCCAGGCCGTCCGCATAAGAGATGTGGACAGGGATCAGCCACGTGGAGGAGAACACCCCTTTCGCCTCATCAGTGGGACCCGCTTCGCCTCAGGGGTGAGGGGGCATCTAATATGACTGATCCCACGTTGTTAGAATAAAAGGTAACAACAGCTAATGGAGATCACCATATCTCGACCCCGAGACCCCCTTCGGTCTCGGGGTGCACCAGCATCACTCACCCCCGGGACCCTTCCGGTCTCGAGATGGGATCACCATATCTCGACCCCAAGACCCCCCTCCGGTCTCGGGGTGCACCAACCTTATCTCACCCCAAGACCCCTTCCGGTCTCGGGGTGGATCACAATATCTCGACCCCGAGACCCCCTTCCGGTCTAGGGGTGCACCAGCATCATCTCACCCCCGGAACCCCTTCCGGTCTCGGGGTGAGATCACCATATCTCGATCCCGAGACCCCCTTCCGATCTCGGGGTGCACCAGCATCATCTCACCCCCGGAACCCCTTCCGGTCTCGGGTGAGATCACCATATCTCGACCCCGAGATCCCTCTCCGGTCTCGGGGTGCACCAGCATCACCTCACCCCGGGACCCCTTCCGGTCTCGGGGTGGGATCACCATATCTCGACCCCGAGACCCCCTCCGGTCTCGGGTGCACCAGCATATCTCACCCCCGGGACCCCTCCGGTCTCGGGGTGAGATCACCATATCTCGACCCGAGACCCCCTTCTGGTCTCGGAGTGCACCAGCATCATCTCACCCCCGGGACCCCTCCGATCTCGGGGTGAGATCACCATATCTCGACCCCAAGACCCCCCTTTCGGTCTCGGAGTGCACCAGCATCATCTCACCCCCGGGACCCCTTTCGGTCTCGGGGTGAGATCACCATATCTCGACCCCAAGACCCCCTTTCGGTCTCGGAGTGCACCAGCATCATCTCACCCCCGGACCCCTTCCGGTCTCGGGGTGAGATCACCATATCTCGACCCTGAGACCCCCCTTCCGGTCTCGGGATGCACCAGCATCATCTCACCCCCGGGACCCCTTCCGGTCTCGGGGATCGCCATATCTCAACCTCGAGACCCCCCTCCGGTCTCGGGGTGCACGAGCATCATCTCACCCCTGGGACCCCTTCCGGTCTCGGGGTGGGATCACCATATCTCGACCTGAGACCCCCTCCGGTCTTGGGGTACGTAGGTATCATCAGCGATCAGCACGCAGACCAACTTTCGAACCAAATGACAGCTTCGGGCCACCTGGCGTGCCCACATGATTCTCCGTACGCTCGTGATGCTTGCGGCCATGCCTCATAACGGCGTATGGCGCACTGCATGTTCCTGTGCGTGACTGTGCTCCGTTACAGCGTACGATTCGCTACCACTTGCAACTGTGCACGGTCATGTCAAGCAACGGCGCGCACCAAATACAACCGCGGCTGTTAGACACGTGTAATATCATGTTGACAGGTAGCACGGGACGCCTCCGGTGCGCACAGTGATGGTACGACGGCAATCTTCCGGAATAGCAAGATGGGATATTCGGACATGTATAAAATACACGTTCGCACTGTAAATAAGGATTCGAACTCTGGTTTTCTAGCTTTCTTCCTCCTAGCAAAACCCTAACTGTCTCAGCTCCTTTCCGCTGAGCGGTTCTTGTCTGATCCCAAGTAACCGACTTGAGCGTCGGAGGGTCCCTACCGGAGCAACCGGTCTCCGGGGACTTTTCTTGCAGGGGTCCGGAGAGAAGGACGTCCGTCTTCCTCGACGTTTGAAGAAGGTGACTTGGCGTCATCAATTATCATTCATAGTAATTGAGAGTTTAATATAGTGTCAATCATTCATGTTCAATAATCTTAATTTCATTCTCTATTTTCATATATCATATATTTCATAAAATCATTCATCATATTGCTTCATATTAAAATCATAAATGATTTTCTTATAATAATATTTACAAAAAATAGCAATGATAGAAATTAGAAATCATTCTCATATGATAACAATTTACAGCAATTAGCAACAATAATATACAATTACATTCTATTTACTTGATCCAAATTTATAATAAACATGTCATACAAAATTTAAACCTCTAATAACATTTTAAAAATAATTTTCAAATCTCAGTATTTTAAAACAACTAATTATATGAAAAACAAAGCAATTATTTTAATTCATATATTCATTTACCAATTATAAAATAAATTTTGGCAATCATGCAATCTCATAAAATTCCTAATTTATGATCAAGTTGCTTATGAAATTTAGAAATTCTTTTTGCAATCGTGTACAATTTATAAAATACTCTAACTTATGATTAGATTACTTACCTACTTCAAATAAAATTGAAAAGAATTAATAAAGTTGATAGAAACTAATTCTTAGTTTCTGATGCTCGAGGGCTTTATCAACCCTCTTGATTTTACAACCTTCACCTTCATTATCCTTTTGAATTATTGATTTAATATCAAAAGACCTCCATTGAGCTCTATTTATCGAGAAATTTTTTAGAACCAAAAGTTTTCAATTTCATGTCTTGTTATAGCAACTCCTCAGTCATTTAACTACGGCTACATACAATCCCTATGGTAAGGCCAATGCATTGCATTTAACCATGCGAATGGGGTTGGATCTCCACATATATCTCTTCTAGAGATGAGTCCCGAGATTAATCATCAATCATCAATCATTAATCATTAATCATTATCATTCATAGTAATTGAGAGTTTAATATAGTGTCAATCATTCATGTTCAATACTCTTAATTTTCATTCTCTATTTTCATATATCATACTATTTCATAAAATCATTCATCATATTGCTTCATATTAAAATCATAAATGATTTTCTTATGATAATATTTACAAAAAATAGCAATAATAGAAATCAGAAATCATTCTCATATGATAACAATTTGCAGCAATTAGCAACAATAATATACAATTACATTCTACTTACTTGATCCAAATTTTATAATAAACATGTCATACAAAATTTAAACCTCTAATAGCATTTTAAAAATAATTTTCAAAATCTCAGTATTTTAAAACAACTAATTATATGAAAAACAAAGCAATTATTTTAATTCATATATTCATTTACCAATTATAAAATAAATTTTGGCAATCATGCAATCTCATAAAATTCCTAATTTATGATCAAGTTGCTTATGAAATTTAGAAATTCTTTTTGCAATCATGTACAATTTATAAAATACTCTAACTTATGATTAGATTACTTACCTACTTCAAATAAAATTGAAAAGAATTAATAAAGTTGATAGAAACTAATTCTTAGTTTCTGATGCTCGAGGGCTTTATCAACCCTCTTGATTTTACAACCTTCACCTTCATTATCCTTTTGAATTATTGATTTAATATCAAAAGACCTCCATTGAGTTCTATTTATCGAGAAATTTTCTAGAACCAAAAGTTTCTTATTCTTCATAGAATACTAATTTCTAAATTAATAAACTTTCTAATTTCTAGAGGATACTAAAACCAAAGAGATAAATATTGATTAAATATTTAAAAATAATTTTTTGACTCAAAACTGACTTCCAACTTATCCAATATAATTTTAAAATATAAAAATTTGAATAAAAATATTAAAATCAATTTTATCATTATCGATAGCATTTTATAATTTATCTAAAGTTTGTCAGCATTGACAGTATTCATTAAATTGCTCCTAAATTCTTTAATTAAACTTCGATTTAAATAATTTAAGATATATTAAAAAGCTAACTCAATAACGAACATTATGAATATAGATTCAATAAAAAAATTCTAACTATATAATTTTTAATAATTTTTTAATTCGATCCGGTCAAATTAGATCTTAATTTAAAGTGAGCTGGTCCGAAGGCTTAGTCTCAACTGGGTAGGAAGGAAAGGGGTGGTATTCGGCACTCCTCTCTCTCCAATCTTGAAGAAAATATGCATCAGTATGCATTGTTTGTCCTCCTCCATCCTCTTTATCAAACTGACTACCTGCATCAAGGAGGTCATTAGTCCATCATTTGCTGGCCACCATTAGTCCATCATTGCTGCTGGCATCAAGAGTAAAACTAAGGTTATTGTATGTTCTATTACTTAAGTAGTGAACTGAGCATTGAACAGAGTTTTTACTCGTAATTCACAACAGAGACATCTGATTTCATACTCTAGCTTTGCTTTATAATATACATCTCTTGTATCATATTCTTATTCTTTATTAAGCTGAACTTCATTCTAAGTAGGAACTCTTTTCTGGATTTCCCATATACTCTGTCACGAAATATGCTCTTCCGTACAAGGAAAGGTCAAGGGATCCTTCGATCTCCTGGGAAATATGCGCTGCTCATACATGGGAAGACCAAAATGAGGCATTTTGGTTCAGTGGTGGGATGAGAATTAATTTATTCTTATTATGAAATTGGAGGTAAATATTGGAGTTAAGAATTTAAACTTATTTATTTGTTTTTAGATTGTGCTCATGTTTTTCATCAAATACTAGTCATCATAATGCTAGATCCATCTACCACATTAATTGTTTATCAAAATGAGTTAGATCATCTGATTCACATTTCAAACCTTTTACTCCACTTTTTTTCTTTTTAAGAACATGATTCCCATTTAATTTAGGAGGAAATCCATAAAATAATGATATAGGATTCACCCCTATGATCTGTATTTTAACATGGAAAGTCATCATTTTATTCCATAAATGGCTATTTTATTTTTCTTAATTTTATAGTATTTAGGATATTTATAATTTTTATTTATGATATACTTCACCATTCATTTTGGTCTATAATCAAACAACAGTTGAATAAACGACCTATGACCAGGCCACTAAAACAGGTTGGTTGAGGTCACTAGTTTCACAACACTGCTAGAGGTGACACTTAACATAAATCATTAGTGATCAATGATTCCTAGAGCTAACCAACAAAAACAGGGAAACCTTGATGGTAATAAATTGTGACAGTAAAGATTGACAACAGCATGAGTTCATATCCATATATCAAACCGAAAGTAGCTAGATGCCAATCTACACTAGATCTCTGCACAATGGATTTTCACAATTGATTCATATCCATCAATCAAGAATTTTCGCAATGGATTTAGTAGATATACTCTCTTTGTCTACATATATACCAAGGAGTCAGCATGACCTAGGACTTCGGAATGTAAGGATGGGCTTGGAGCTCTCGGATGGATGAGAGAATCGAAATAACTGGACTTCTAATATAAGAGGGAATGATGCCACAGAACTTTCTCTCTAAAGAACAGATGGGATTTATCTTTTAATATAATACATGGGATTGGGTGGCTTAAAAAGAAGTAACCAGAGGTCTTCGTGGGCCTTGAAAAGATGTCTCCAATGTTTGATTTATAAAGTGAAGACATGGTTATAATGCTTTCCTACATTTAGAGGCAGCAGTGTCAAGCATGGGCCGAAATGCAGTTGAGATTGGATTTTCAGGAGCTGAATGAGTTCTTGGCATTTTTTTGTATGTGAGGATGCACGTGTTACCCGATCATGTTAATTGTACTTTTTACTATTGCACCACTAGAGATAGATGACGTTGAGAACTGTGGACTACTGAAGTGAACCAATTCCCTAACAGAAGGACTCATGCATTTTGTAACAAATTTTCAACACAAAAAACTCACAATTGGACAAGCATGTAAGCATTCTGAATCAACCAGGAACTGTTTCAAGTTTCAACCGATTGTACCATAGCCTAAAAGAGTAGTACTTTCAGGCATATCAGATAAATCATTTATCTTTATCTTTCGATAATTTGATGTTTGATAAAGATGAAATTTATACCTTGGGAAAGATTTTGTCAATCACTTGGAGAGCACGTCTTGAGTTCCAACCACCATATCCTCGCAACAAAATATCAGCCTATTCCAAGTCACAGAAAACTATATAAGTAGCCAAGATATTATAGAAGTTGTACTGAAATTCAAATGCCCAATAAATATGGTAAACTAATACTTCATGGACTACAGGTTTCCAACGCTCGAAGTGGGGATTTATGGATGTGTGGGAAAACTTTAGGACATTACTGATGTTTTAGTTTTGCTGTTCAGTCTAACCATGTGAAGCATCTTTTAGTGTTTATATCAAAATCATGGTTTAACTGAAATTTCCTTTGTTTTCCATGGTGTCAAACATCTAATAGCAGCCACTCTGTTTGATGAGTGAAATATTCTGATATTACTTGTGGAAAAAAATAATCTGTGCCTTTGGATATTTCATCTTTTTGGAGTTTTGTCCAAGTGTTGGTATTTAGACTAAACACTACAAATCTGTAAACTTGTGATGCAGCAGCAAGTGGTGAATGTAAGGCCTTCAGGAATGGTGCATTAAACATCTTCCCCATCTTTATTTGATTTCTTTCCTGTCTAATTTCTTCATTAACACTTAAATGACAAGTTTAAGTAGAATTTCTGCAACAGCCTATTATATATTTCCTACTGATATCCAAGAGTAAAGTTTATATCTTGTACAGCATTTACACACAAAAAAAATCAAGAGGTGATGGAGACTGACTCATCTAATGATGAAGATTATCTGGTAGGATTAGGGTTAGCAAGACAAAGCAGAAAGGTGCATTTGGGGTCATACGAGCTCAATGCATGCCTGTTGAGAATTGAGCATATAAAACATCTAGGAAGAAACCTAGAGTTTGTGATGGTTGACACTAGGTACGCAATAGAATAAAATCAAAATCTCCAAATGTTAGTGCATAAATTCAACCCAGGTGACACCACACTCGAACGTGCGTGCACACATATACATGAAATAGCTGCTGCAAATAAAGGATGACATTCTCCTAGTAATCACAAATGAAAGTGGGAGACTGAAGCTAAAGACCATAAGCACCCCTACTTAAGAAGCAACGTATGGCAAATGCAGGAAATTTAAACAAACTGTCATCATACAGATGTAAATTTTGACCATCATTAGGTTTGTTTAGTATTCATATAACAAACTTCTCTTTTTATATCAATATTTTTATTTTTATAAACTAATGGCAGAACATGATCCATTATGAAAACCTTGAAAGCATGAAAAGACGTTTGCTGCATTGGATTATCTTATTAAACTGAAATGGAGTTGGAGAATGTGAAGTTTATATACCATAATTATGCTGGTTGATTTGATTCACATCTCTAAACTGGAGAAGACATCTCAAAAATCCTAAATTCAATAGGACAGCAGCTGCAAGCCTAGATGAATGGAGCTGCCAAGCTAGAGAAATTACTAATGGAGCTTGAATCCTCCTTTTATAACTCAAATAGTTAGAAGCAAGTCATTTATGAGGTTTATTTGATGCTTTAACTTAACATACTTAGCAATGCAAGGTCTGATTATCAACCATTTACTCTCTTCTAGATACTAGAATAAAGAATTCATTTTTCTGTTTCTTTATCAATAAATGCACTTGATTACAACCTTTACACACTGTTGCCCTTTTAGTCATTTATTTTGGTTGTAATGCTAAATGATGGTCCCAGAAATTTGTTTGAGGAGATGGTAATGGAGTTACTAAGGTTGGCGATGAGGGAAAGGCAATTTTTTTTAGATAGAATAGCATCCTAACAGAATATAGGGTTGAACTTTGTAAACTAATTGCAACATATGGAGCTATGAATTTTTTTTCCAAACTTTGATCAATACTTTCTACATTTTTGTTGGCTTCCTAAATTAATCAAATCCCTTAAGCCTGTGGAAGCTTTCAGCAAATGTTCTCTGGAAAGCCAAAGATAAAGAGGCATCTAGGTCTTGCACTGCATGGTGAAGAAGGGTCCCAAGATTCAGAAAAAATTCTCACAGAAAGGAGTGGAGTTCTGTATATTCCTCTTCAAGAGATGACAGAGAGGTGTACTGTTTATTTTGGTCCACAATAGGAAGAGGCTGATTAGTGTTGGAGTTGTCAGGGATTAGAGAAGGATGACGAGATGGATTTTGGAGGCAAGTATCCAATTGGCTGCTCCAACCATGTTTTTACAGTTGTCATTGTGATATGACTGCAAGTAATCTGGCAAATCTCCTCTGCTAATCAATTTTATTGTTTATAACTACAATTCCTAGTAATTCCCATGTAAAGTGTACCCTTGAGTTCGCTTAATAAAATCTGGATGAATTACCCCTTCCTTTTTCTTTTGTGTGTGTGTGTGTGAGAGAGAGAGAGAGAGAGAGAGAGAGAGAGCATGCTTGACTTAGCTATACTCAAGTGGACTATGCACTAAAATTGAGCCAGGTCTACATTTGAACATGGGAATCTTATATCAATGATCCGAGTTATTGAATGTGTTCTAATACCTCTAAGATACTTAAACACCAAATTGTGTGATTTGAACATTTTTAGCTCATCCATCAAGTGGGCAAAGAATTGAACAATCTAAATAATATGAAGTAATATATTATTTTTTGATCCCTTGATGCATAGGATTAAGATCTTTAAATCACATGATTTTTAATATGTAAATTTTTTTTATGTAGTAGATTATATCTAATGTTTTAGATCATTGATATGCAATCTCATCATACAAATCTAGACTTAATTAGAACTGAATGAAAATCCTTTCAAGTGTAACCAAGTCAAGATCTATATATTAGTTACATGTTAAGAGCTAAACTGCCTCATTAGTTCTATTTGTTTGAGCCGATTTTATGATATCTGAATTTGTGAATGCTTTCGTTGTCATTTTAACAATAACATCCCCTCTATTTTTTTTTACCAACTCAAAAAAATTCTAGATATCTCGCTCAAAAGTACTTCCTGGGATAAATCTTCTACGATCTTTTTCAATTCATGGCGTGTATCTTAAAGTGAATGCCTTAGCATCAGCATATAACTAAAACAGAGACTCCATTACAGAGTGTGATGCCCTCCCAATTGTCCCATATCGGATATTTGGAGTTGGTTAAGTGGTTTATATGTAGTAAAGTAAGAAAGACAAGGCACCAATTGGATCCTTTTTGGGCTGTGGTGGTCCAAGTTGGTCTTGCTTTCTTGTAACGAAACGGGCCCGTGGGCTCGGGTCGTTACAATATGGTATCAGAGCCTCGCACTAGTCGGAAGTGCAGGAGCTAAGTGCCACATAGGACAAAGTACTACATCCATGGGAGATGGGAGCCACCTCTTGAACCTGTGGGGGCCACCTCTAGAATCCTGCCTGCCTGGTGGTTGTGATCAATTACCTCTGGCGATGAGGACGTCGCCTCTGTTAAGGGGGTAGATTGTGATGCCCCTCCCAATTGTCCCATATCGATAATTGGGAGTTGGTTAAGTGGTTTATATGTAGTAAAGTAAGAAAGACAAGGCACCAATTGGATCCCTTTTTGGGCTGTGGAGGCCCAAGTTGGTGTGGAGCTTGTTCGTCTTGCTTTCTTGTAACAAAACGGGCCCGTGGGCCCGGGTCGTTACAATATGGTATCAGAGCCATGCACCAGTCAGAAGTGCAGGAGCTAAGTGCCACACAGGGCAAAGTGCTACATCCATAGGGGATGGGAGCCACCTTTTGAACCTGTGGGGGCCACCTCTAGAATCCTGCCTGCCTGGTAGTTGTAATCAATTACCCCTAGCGACAAGGACGTCGCCTCTGTTAAGGGGGTAGATTGTGATGCTCCTCCCAATTGTCTCACATCGGATAATTGGGAGTTGGTTAAATGGTTTATATGTAGTAAAGTAAGAAAGACAAGATACCAATTGGATCCCTTTTTGGGCTGTGGTGGCTCAAGTTGGTGTGGAGCTTGTCCGTCTTGCTTTCTTGTAACGAAACAGCCCGTGGGCCCGGGTCGTTATAATATGGTATCAGAGCCTCGCACCAGTCGGAAGTGCATGAGCTAAGTGCCACACAGGACAAAGTGCTATATCCATGGGGGATGGGAGCCACCTCTTGAACCTGTGGGGGCCACCTCTAGAATCCTGCCTGCCTGGTGGTTACGACGAGGACGTCGCCTTTGTAAGGGGGGTAGATTGTGATAATCCTCCCAATAGTCCCACATCGAAAAATTAGGAATTGGTTAAGCGGTTTATATGTGGTAAAGTAAGAAGGATAAGTCACCAATTGGATCTTTTTTGGGCTGTGGTGGCCCAAGTTGGTATGGAGCTTATCCGTCTTGCTTTCTTGTAACGAAATGGGCTCGTGGGCCCGAGTTGTTACAATATGGTATCAGAGCCTCGCACCAGTTGGAAGTGCAGGAGCTAAGTGCCACACAGGACAAAGTGCTACATCCATGGAGGATGGAAGCCACCTTTTGAACCTATGGGGCCATCTCTAGAATCTGCCTGCCTGGTGGTTGTGATCAATTACCCCTGGCGACGAGGACGTCGCCTCTGTTAAGGGGGTAGATTGTGATGCCCCTCCTAATTATCTCATATCGAATAATTAGGAGTTGATTAAGTGGTTTATATGTAGTAAAGTAAGAAAGACAAGGCACCAATTGGATCCCTTTTTGGGCTATGGTGGCCAAGTTGGTATGAAGCTTGTCCATCTTGCTTTCTTGCAACGAAACGGGCCCGTGGGCCTGGATCGTTACACAGAGCCAATCGTCTGCTGGCGAATCTTTAGGCATCTTGTTGTGACGATCATTTCGAGTTGGCATCATAACCTCAGATTTGATCGCAACAAAGCAGAAGAAGAAAATATACCTCAAAACATCTCATGTTCTGAACACAAACTACTACTCCTTTTTGAACATAAATCATTACCATCTCGAATCAAATGGACATATAAATGGACGAATTTTAAGCCAGCATCAGATTATGAAATGTGATGAAATGGCCGAGAAATGAGTAGAAGAGAAGGGTTTTTGAAGTTTGCCTTGCGGGCGTAGATGTCGGCGAGGAGAGCCCCCCATCCCTCGTTGCTGAAACTGTACTGAACGATCGAGGATCCGAAGAGAACGAACACCGGCCGCCCCGGCCCCGCCATCTCCGTCCTCTTCCTCCCCTTGATCCCTCTTTCTCTCTCTCTCGCTCGCTCTTCATTCGCTGCCCGCTTCCTCTTCGTCTCTTTATTTAGTCATTTATTCGGACACGTGTTTGTCGTTGAGAGAACAAACCACGTGCATGCCCGCGCGACGCTGCCGCGATTCGTAATTTGGTTGATAATGTGTTCTTAGTTTCATTCTTCTTTCCGTCTCTCTCTTCAGATTTGATTTGGGTGTAAATATATGAGGAAAAAAAGCAATAAATTATTAGTTGAATTCTGAGGTCACCAATAATCTGGCTTAGTATTAAATTAAACTCTATTTCAACAAATACAAGTTAAATAAATACTAGATCATTTTATCAATTTTTTTATAGTATATTTCATTTAACTCCTATAATGTTAAAAAAAAGGAGGAAAAACAAAAAGAAAAAGAAAAACCATGCTGCAGAGTGTTTTCTTTACTGTGTTAAGAAAAACTAAAATTTCATATTCTATGATTCCCCCAAAAAAATTTAGTTATATTTATTGTTGGCAACCATTGTAAGCGAACTTTAATCAAACTTTGAAGAAGTTAATAATATATAAGAACAATGTGAACCAAATTTCTTCCCCACTAATAGTGCAAAATTAATTCTTTGAAGAAAATTAGTAATGACAAAGATAGGTATTGTTGCCGAAGAAATCCGTTCTCCAACTCAGGTGCACTTCCGGCTTCGGTCCGAACTCCGATCTCGATGTCCGAGATGAACCTGCAAGACAGTCCGTACTCGCAAAGGATTTCTTGGGGTTGTCCTTAGTGGGGAACCCTCCAACGCCCAAGTCAGTGGAGATTCACAGCAGGCAGATGTGAGGAGAAGACTTTTCACAGAAGAATCTTCCTCCAAGCTCTCGATCGGAGCTCTAATGGAGTAATCGATTCTGTAAAGCTAAGTGAATGTGTAGAAGTTTTTGTAAAGTGATTCGTGCGTACTGAGAGGTTGAAGTGGTATTTATAGAGGATCACCTGATTTCCTGGTGCATCGTCAGGGCCGAAAGTTGTTATGATTTGAAACAGATTCGAATCGATTTTGTTGCGAGATCAGTAGGATCTGTATCTTGTCAGTTAGAGGATCGACGGCTAGGAGAGCTGGCTGATGCCTTGGGATTCCACGATTGCGTGGCTCTAGGCCACTCCTGGGTATGATTCTCTGCTTGGAATCTTATTCTGTTTCAGCGAATAGGGACTCTCCCGTGCCGGATTCTTCAGAGGCATTTTGAGTGCTCCGGTTGGCCGAGGCAGAGGACAATTTGGTTTTCCAAGGCATAAAGGCGGCTCGAGTTACCGAGATATAATCATAGCTCATGATGCCGAGGTATGGATACCTTGGGCTACCGAGATATAATCATGGCTCGTATCACCGAGGTATGGATACCTCGGCTTACCGAGATATAAGAATGGCTCGTATCGCCGAGGTATGGATACCTCGGCTTACCGAGAAATAGAATGGTTCGGGTTACTGGGGCGATCCGACATTGCTAAGGGCGATTGATCTTTGCTACTTGGTGGCTATGATAGCTGGCTAGCAAATGTTGGGATTGGACCTGACCTAATTGTTGATGTGTACAGGCCTTAATGTAATGACAATTTTACCCCTCATCACATGTCCCCCACTCCCTAGTCCGAAGTGTAAATTCGGATATAGGGAGTAGAATTTCAGAATAACCTCATTCAGAGGAATCCGATGGGTCAGGTAATGATAACTCCGTAAACGACAAATCATCATCTCGTCATCATTTTTTGCCATGGCTCGAGAAAAAGACGCCTAGTTTATCGCAAGCTGCGATTGTGGGAGCTCCACGTGGCGGGACTCCTTTATTTTCGGCACCCATATCAGAATTTTTCGGCATTTGGGGTTTCTTTTTGGATTTGCTATTTAAAGAAGGCTAGGGCGACGTTCCTTCTGCAACGCCTCCTTCGTCCCTGCCATAGAGATTTTTTCCTCTTTTTTGAGCCCTTGTTCGTTTGTTTGCATTTTACCCCCCATTCAACAAATATGAGTGGTCTAGGCGATGTTGTCTCTGAGGTAACCCTAGACGATTTGGATAGGGTCCGTCGCCATTACAGAGTCCCTCTGGATGTAGCCTTTTTTCTCTTTTCTGTTTATTTTGAGGATATTTAGTTCGAAGGAGTCCACAGATCGAAGGGAGTCTGATCCCAAGATGGGGGCGCCTCTCGAGCACCTCGTTGCTATTTATTGATCCTCCTCGGTGAGGGGGCGCGACTCTTCATTTCCTGCGAGCACCCACTGAGGCGGTGACGCGTGGCGAGTTTCCGCGATAGTTATGTTGGGGTTGATAGCTCGGGCGATCGAAATACCGGTAGAAGTAGTTTAAATACGGATGGGGGGATGCCATCATTAATCGCTTCTCCTGCTGACCTCTCGAAATTTAGGATAGTAGGATGGCTTCTGAAAATGAAGGAGGGTCTACTGGGGCGCCAGATAACGGCGATAATGGCCGCGGGGGGCAGGCCCCTCCGCGAGGGGGCCCCCACCGGAGCCGCGCTTCGGTAACTATCGACAGGGAGGACCTGTTTGTTGATGCTCGCGGAGCGTGATCGACTCCGAAAGATGGTCAAAGAATACTTGGCTATCTCCACGAGGGAGGACGAGCTCCTTAGTCGGATCAACAGTCAGCTGGAAGGAGCTAAGTTTGCAGCGTGGGGAGAGCTTGGCAGCGCCCGATGGAGACGATAAGCCCCATTGAGGGATCGTGTGTCTTTTTTTTTCTTTTTATTTTTCCTTTTATGATGAATAAAAAAGAATTTTTGCAACTTTCGTGTTCGCTGCCATCTTCGAAACGTTCGTTCTCATCATGTGAGTCTTACAAACGAACCACCCCCCTGGGGGATCTCTGGTGATCTTGTCGAGACTAAGGTACGGTTTCCCCATTTTAGCCGAGGTAAGGGGAACTCATAAGTTCCAGTCGGAGTGTAGTATATCACTCGATTTTACCGAAGCATAGGGAGCATCCCGTTAGCGTTGGGGCGAGAATAGCTATCTCAGTTTGGACCGGGGAATAAGGGAACATTCGGTTTTTACCGAATCAAAAAGAGATACCTCAGTTTTTTCCGAAGTAAGGAGACTATCTCGGCTTTGAGTCGAAGCAAAAAGCAATGTCTCGGTTTAGGCCGAAACATAACGGGTGGCTCGGCTTCGGGCCGAAGCAGGAGATATGGGCATGTCTTTATTGAGGAGTACTTGGCTTCTGCGCCTTTTTTATTACTCTGCCAGCATCTTGTCTTTTTCAAGGCGAGTTGGCTTTACTGGGCGACAAGCATCCGGCTTTCATTGGGGGATGTCTCTTTCAATGGGGATTTCCTAGGCTCATCCATATCTTGGAGATCTGCATGCGGTTTTTCTACATTTAAGGCTCTTGATTCGAGATCAGAGGAAAATCTTTTTCCTTGCATCATGGTCTGGGAAATGCATTCGGCGCGCTTTGAAAAGTACCCTTTTATCCTAAGCTATCGTATGGCAGCGTAGTTGGGGTGTTTTGAATCCCGGGGCTTCTGTTTTAATTTTTTCCCTTGGCTTGTTTGCCTATAAAAATGGGAAAAGGGGCCCGTGTTGAGCTATCTCCCAAAACCTTCTCTTTTTGAGAGTTGTAAGGGCTTTTATGGCGTTTGTTTCATTGAGGTTGAGAGTGGAAAGACCAAGCTTTTCCTTTGCAAGTTGGTTCGTCCCAGATGACTAGGGTGATGAAGAAGCTGCTAAAGAGCAAGCAGTCCTCAAGAGAAAATTCTTAGAGGTCATATGGAGAGCGCACGGGAGGCCCGCAGAAGTCATATGGGGAGCGCACGTATGCGCTTCCTGTGTGTCCTTTGTGGTTCGCCATGGGGACAACAGGAAATGCACAACATACGTCCCCCTCATGGCTTATGTGAATTTCGCCTCCTCCCTCAGCTAGAATTCCTCAGTTCATTTGCCTGAGGAATCTTCTGCCATGTGAGGAGGGAGGAAGGATGTGTGGGTCTGCTAGTTCCCTGCCTATGTGCTTGGGCAGTGGCTAGTAGACCAACATCCCGCCCGGAGGGGAGGCATCTTCGGCATCGGCGTCCATAGGCTCTTAGCCCATTTTGGATCTCTTAGTTCATTCGGGGGGCTCGTGGATGGCCGGTTTTGTTCTTTGGGATTAACCAGTGGCTTAACAGAGCTTGTCTGGTTTCTCTGATTTCTGAGGTCGGATGTAAAGACATTGTTTATTGACCGAAGCTGCTCAACCGAGTCTTTTATTTTACTTGTATTTCCTGTGCTTTAACGCACTTGTAACGCCTCTTGAGAGGTTGTATTCCTCATCGATTAACGAAATAAAGAAAGTTTTTTGTTCTTTCTTTTTTTGAATGCCTGCTTTTCCCTTCTGGCGTGACTATATAGTCTTGTCCATTTTAGGCTTACCGAGTCATGCTCGGGTTGTAAACCTTCGACTGTGCTTGGGTAGCACTACCTTCGTTAGGCATTTTCATAGTTTTTGACTCCCTTCAGAGGAGGCACTGCTCTCTGCTCAAGTCAGAGGGAGGCCTGGGTGACCTTACCGACTCATAAGATAGGCGTGGCCTGATAAAAAGGGGCTAAGTATGTCTTTTATTAAGGAGGAGAGACTTGCACAACCCTGCCGATGGGCAGAGAGAGGGATTGCTTACTTGCGCCGAAGTATGATAAGATGTATCAGTTGCGCTAAAATGTCTGAGAAATTAATCGGCCTTGCTGTTACTACAGAATCGCCAGGGCCACTCGGCTTTGTCCAAGACTTCAAAGATTAATAAGAAATTCCATTCGGCTTTGGCCGAGGGTTCTGATATGTCACTCGGTCTTGGCTGAGGTTTCTGATAATAAGAGATGCACTTCTACTTTGGCCGAGGCTTTTGATAATAAGAGACTCGGCTCTGGCCGAGGCTTTTGATAATAAGAGACGCACTTCGGCTCTGGCCAAGGCTTTTGATGATAAGAGATGCACTTCGGCTCTGGCTGAGGCTTTTGATGATAGGAGACGCACTTTGGCTCTGGCCGAGGCTTTTGATAATAAGAGACGCACTTTGGCTTTGGCCGAGGCTTTTGATAATAAGAGATGCACTTCGGCTCTGGCCGAGGCTTTTGATGATAGGAGATGCACTTTGGCTCTGGTCGAGGCTTTTGATAATAAGAGACGCACTTTGGCTTTGGCCGAGGCTTTTGATAAAGAGACGCACTTCGGCTCTGACCGAGGCTTTTAATAATAAGAGACGCACTTCGACTCTGGTCGAGGCTTTTGATAATAAGAGACGCACTTCGGCTCTGGCCAAGGCTTTTGATGATAGGAGATGCACTTCGGCTCTAGCCAAGACTTTTGATGATAGGAGATGCATTTTGGCTCTGGCCGAGGCTTTTAATGATAGGAGACGCACTTCGGCTCTGGCCGAGGCTTTTGATGATAGGAGACGCATTTCGGCTCTGGCCGAGGCTTTTAATGATAGGAGACGCATTTCGGCTTTGGCCAGGCTTTTGATAATAAGAGATGCACTTCGTCTCTGGCCGAGGCTTTTGATAATAAGAGACGCACTTCAGCTCTGGCCAAGGTTTTTGATAATAAGAGACGCACTTCGGCTCTGGCCGAGGCTTTTGATAATAAGAGATGCACTTTGGCTTTGGCCGAGGCTTTTGATAATAAAAGATGCACTACGGCTCTAGCCGAGGCTTTTGATAATAAGAGACGCACTTTGGCTCTGGCCGAGCCTTTTGATAATAAGAGATGCACTTCGGCTCTGGCCAAAGCTTTTGATAATAAGAGATGCACTTAGGCTCTGACCGAGGCTTTTGATAATAAGAGATGCACTTCGTCTCTGGCCGAGGCTTTTGATAATAAGAGACACACTTTGGCTCTGGCCGAGGTTTTTGATAATAAGAGATGCACTTCGGCTCTGGCCGAGGCTTTTGATAATAAGAGACGCACTTTGGCTCTGGCCGAGGCTTTTGATAATAAAAGACGCACTATGGATCTGGCCGAGGCTTTTGATAATAAGAGACGCACTTCGGCTCTGGCCGAGCCTTTTGATAATAAGAGATACACTTCGGCTCTGGTCGAGGCTTTTGATAATAAGAGATGCACTTCGGCTCTGGCCAAGGCTTTTGATAATAAGAGACGCACTTCGGCTCTGGCCGAGGCTTTTGATAATAAGAGACGCACTACGGCTCTGGCCGAGGCTTTTGATAATAAGAGATACTCAATGAGCTGAGATGCTTCTTTGCTTTTAACCAGCATGTCGTCGACGTACACCTCCATATTATGGCCGATCTGCTCCTTAAAGACCTTGTTAACTAGCCTTTGGTAAGTAGCACCTGCATTTTTTAGACCGAAAGGCATGACACGGTAACAATAAGTACCTCGGTTGGTTATGAAGGCGGTCTTCTCTTCATCCTCGAGTGCCATTCGGATTTGGTTGTAGCCTGAATAAGCATCCATGAAGGCCAGCATCTGGTGACCCAAAATAGCGTCTACAAGCTAGTCGATCCGGGGGAGAGGAAAGTTGTCTTTTGGGCATGCTTTGTTGAGGTCAGTAAAGTCGATACAGATCCGCCACTTGCCGTTTGACTTCTTCACCATAACAATATTTGACAGCCAGCTAGGATAGTTTACCTTCCGGATGAAATTAGCCTTGATAAGCTTGTCGACTTCTTCCTCAATAGCCTTCTGTCGCTCAGGGACGAAGCTCCTTTTCTTCTGCTTAACGGGCCAGGACATCTCGTCCATATTGAGACGGTGGATGAGAACATCTGGGCTGATCCTCGACATATCAGAAGCAGACCAGGCGAAGACATCATCAATTTTTTTTTGGAGAAAGTTGATCAGCTCCAGCCGAGGTTTTCTCTTCAGTAGCGACCCGATCTTTATAGTTCGGTCGGGCTGGGCTTCGTTCAGTGGTATCTCCTCCAGCTCTTCGGCTGACTTTCCTCGATGCTCGGTGAAATCCTTCCGAGCATCCAGCCCATCAACCTCGGACAGTTTGGACTGAAGGCTGGTGACGAAGCATTGCCGAGCCATAGCTTAGCTTCCTCGAGCTCCCCCAATTTCCTATTCGGTAGGGAACTTCATGACTAGATGTGGGATGAAGACAGCAGCTCTCAGGGACATTAGGCTGGGTCTCCCAAAGATTGCGTTGTAGGGCGACCGAAGCTTGGTCACCAGGAAATCTGTGTGAACAGTGGCAACGCAGGGCCAAGTTCCTGCCCGGACCGTCAAGGTCACGACTCCCTCTAGGGTGATAACATCACCAGTGAATCCCATTAGGATGGAGTCTATGGCTCGGAGACTCTCCATGAGCAGTTTCATTTTTGCAAACACATCGAGGTATAGAACATTGACAGAGCTCCCACTATCAATAAGAATCCGGCTTACATCATAAATGTTTAGATTGAGAGATACAATCAGCGCATCATCATACGGGAACTATATCTTCTAGAGATCATCATTGGAGAAGGAGAGCCCATCAGTCCATGCTTCGTTTGGTGCCGAATCTTCTTCATCATCCCGCTGGCCCGATGGACTACCAACAGCATCAATCACATTGATGTGGCCAACAACTAGGGGATTTGGAGGAGGAGGCTGCTGAGGCTCGGACTGGCGGTTACCCCCATTTCTTGGCTCGGGCGCTCCCATGAATTGGTTCAATTTGCCCCGCTGGATGAGCCTCTCGATTTCATTCTTCAGCTGCCAGTATTCTTCGGTATCGTGGTTATGGTCCCGGTGGTAGCGACAGTACTTGGTGGGGTCTCTTCGGGTCGCATCCCCTCAGAGAGAAGACAGTCAAAGGAGTTGATGCTCTATCTCCATGAGGATCTGCGCCCTCGGGGCAGTGAGTGGGGTGAACCGGTTGAACCTCCTAGGCGGGCTCTAAGTGCGGTTCCTCGGTGGCGGTGGAGGAACCCTTTGGCGGCGAGGTGGGCTCAGCTGATGGACAGATCGGTGTTTGTCCAAGCCCTTGGACTCCTTCTTCCTTGCCAGCTCGGCGCGGATAGTCCTTTGCGATTCTTCGACTCTGGTATACTTGTCCGCCAGGGCCATCATATCGGAGAGGTTCGGAGGGTAACTGACCTCCAATGCCAGGTAGAAGTCACTCTCCTTTAACACTCCGCCCGCTATAGCTGACATGTCCACCTCATGGTTAAGGTGATCCACTTCCAGCATGGCCGTGTTAAATCGACTGAGATAGTTCTTCAAGGATTCTCCCTCTCTTTGCTTAACCTCGGAGAGGGAATCAGATCTCCATCGGTGACGGTGGCTGCTGACGAACTGGCTGATGAAGAGGCGACTCAGCTTGTTGAATGAACCAACGAAACATGGTTTTAAGGTATTAAACCAGGTTCGAGCGGACCCTCTAAGGGTGGAGGGGAAGGCGCGGCAGAGAATCGCATCCGATGCCCTATGGAACATCATGATCGATCAGAAGTTACTGAGGTGGTCGTCGAAATCGGAGGATTCGTGATAAGGCTCGATGGCGGGCAGCTTGACATGGGGGGAATCACTTCTCCCATGATCTCCTTGGAGAAGAAATGCCCTGCTCTGCCTTATGCTAAAGCGGATGGGCTTGTCTGATAGCGTCTAACTCCTGACGCCATTCATGACGCATCTCCTACATCTGCTGCATGATCCCTTCATCCAGAGTGGTAGGAGGGATCGGGCAATGAGAAAACGATAGTGGTGTTGAATCCTGAGAGAATATCGGGGAGGGAGAGTGAACCTGCCTTGATCTGAGTGGGCTCTTTTCTCCAGCTCGTTGCAGCGCCGGCCCCACCTTTGCAGGCCGACGACTGCGATCCGCCGCCCCAAGTAGATCGGAAGAAGAAATTGCAGGCGGAGCGGGGGCAGCGGCCTCCTCGCAAGGCTGGGAGGTAGGAACGACAGGGCCAGGGATTGCCTGAAATCCCTGGATCATCCGGATCAATGCTTGAACCTACTGAACCAGAGTGGCGAACTGGTCCAGGGTTACCATCGTTGTCGGTGGGAAAGGAGTTTCAGCTGGTGGTGGTGGCAGAGGTGCTACATCACTAATTGGATCAGGCCTTTGAGATGCGGCTTGATCTTGAGCCTCAGAGGTGGCGCTCTTCCGATTGGCCATTAGAGGATGCTTCTTCTGGTTTTTTAGTCTTGTCTCATGGATTACAAGGTTATGGGACTTGAGGCCCTTCCTCTAGCGCCAATCTGTTGCCGCGAAATCCATTCTCCGACTCGGGTGCACTTCCGGCTCCGGATCCGAACTCCGATCTCGACGTCCGGGGTGGAACCTGCAAGACAGCCGTGCTCGCAAAGGATTTCCTTGGGGTTGTCCTCTGTGGGGGACCCTCCAACACCCAAGTCAGTGGAGATTCACAGCAGGCAGATATGAGGAGAAGACTTTTCAAAGAAGAATCTTCCTCCAAGCTCTCGATCGGAGCTCTAATGGAGTAATCGATTCCATAAAGCCAAGTGAACATGTAGAAGTTTTTGTAAAGTGATTCGTGTGTACCTGAGAGGTTGAAGTGCTGTGGTATTTATAGAGGATCACCTGATTCCCTGGGCGCGTCGTGGGGGCCAAAAGTTATTATGATTTGAAACAGATTCGAATCGAGTTTGTTGCAAGATCAGTAGGATCTGTATCTTGTCAGTTAGAGGATCGACGGCTAGGAGAGCTGGTTGATGCCTTGGGATTCCATGATTGCGTAGGCTCTAGGCCACTCCTGGGTATGATTCTCTGTTTGGAATCTTATTCTGTTTCAGCGAATAGGGACTCTCCTGTGCCGGATTCTGCAGAGGCATTTTGAGTGCTCTGGTCTGGCCGAGGCAGAGGACAATTTGGTTTTCTGAGGCATAAAGGCGGCTCGAGTTACCGAGATATAATCATAGCTCGTGATGTTGAGGTATGGATACCTTGGGCTACCGAGTTATAACCATGGCTCGTATCGCCGAGGTATGGATACCTTGGCTTACCGAGAAATAAGAATGGCTCGTATCGCCGAGGTATGGATACCTCGGCTTACCGAGAAATGAGAATGGTTCGGGTTACTGAGGTGAGCTAACCTTGCTAAGGGCGATTGATCTTGCTACTTGATGGCTATGACAGTTGGCTAGCGAGATGTTGGGATTGGACCTGACCTAATTGTTGATGTGTACATGCTGACAATTTACCCCTCATCAAGTATAGAATCACAAAATGGCAAATTAATCTCATGTTATAGGAGGAAAAAAATGAAGCAAGCAGCTTGAACATGAGATGCTTCAAGTTTCATACTCTAACTCTACAATTTGCTAGTCAATTTCTCAATTAAGAGAGAGAAAATATAGAGTATATTTTATTATAAAAAAACTTCTAGCTTAATAAACTTACATTAGAGAAAGAGAGAACAAAGTTACTACCCATAGAAATCCCAGGGTTTTGTGAACTTATGTGGTGATGAGGGGTAAAATTGTTATTACATTAAGGCCTGTATACATCAACAATTAGGTCAGGTCCAATCCCAACATCTTGCTAGCCAACTGTCATAGCCACCAAGTAGCGAAGATCAATCGCCTTTAGCAAGGTCAGATCACCCAGTAACCCGAACCATTCTCATTTCTTGGTAAGCCGAGGTATCCATACCTCGGCGATACGAGCCATGATTATATTTCAGTAGCCCGAGGTATTCATACCTCGGCATCACGAACCATGATTATATCTCGGTAACTCGAGCCTTCTTTATGCCTCAGAAAACCAAATTATCCTCTACCTCAGCCAGACCGAAGCACTCAAAATGCCTTTGCAGAATCCGGCACGAGAGAGTCCCTATTCGTTAAAACAGAATAAGATTCCAACAGAGAATCATACCCAGGAGTGGCCTAGAGCCTAGGCAATCGTGGAATCCCAAGGCATTAGCCAGATCTCCTAGCCGTCGATTCTCTAACTGACAAGATACAGATCCTACTGATCTCGCAACAAACTCAATTCGAATCTGTTTCAAATCATAACAACTTTCGGCCCCCACGACGCGGTCAGGGAATCAAGTGATCCTCTATAAATACCGCAGCACTTCAACCTCTCAGGTACGCACGAACACCTTACAAAAACTTCTACACATTCACTTGGCTTTATGGAATCGATTACTCTATTAGAGCTCCAATCGAGAGCTTGGAGGAAGATTCTTCTGTGAGAAGTCTTCTCCTCACATCTGCCTGCTGTGAATCTCCACTGACTTAGGCATCAGAGGGTCCCCCGCAGAGGACAACCCCAAGGAAATCCTTTGCGAGCGTGGACTGTCTTGCAGGTTCCACCCCGGACATCGAGATCATAGTTCGGACCCAGAGCTGGAAGCACACCCGAGTCGGAGAACAGATTTCCATGGCAACAGATTGGTGCTAGAGGAAGGGCCTCAAGTCCCATAAACTTGTAATCCAGGAGACAAGACTAAAAAACCAGAAGAAGCATCCTCTAATAGCCAATCGGAAGAGAGCCACCTCTGGGGCTCAAGATCAGGCCACATCTCAAAGGCCTGATCCAATTAGTGATGTAGCACCTCCGCCACCACCACCAGCTGAAACTCCTTCCCCACTGGCAACGGGTAACCCTGGACCAGTTCGCCACTCTGGTTCAGCAGGTTCAAGCATTGACCCGGATGATCCAGGGATTCCAGGTAATCCCTAGCCATGTCGTTCCTACCTCTCAGCCTCGCGAGGAAGCCGCTGCCCCCGCTCCGCCTGCAATCTCTTCTTTCGATCCGCCTGGGGCGGCGGATCGTAGTCACTGGCCTGCAAAGGTGAGGCCAGCGCTGCAACGAGCTAAAGGGAAGATTCAACACCACTGCCATCTTCTCGTCGCTCGATCCCTCCCCAGTATCCTCTCAAGATTCAACACCACTGCCATCTTCTCATCGCTCGATCCCTCCTACCACGCTGGATGAAGGGATCAGGCAGCAGATGTAGGAGATGCATCAGGAATGGTGTCAGGAGTTAGACGCCGTCGGATAAGCCCCTCTGTCCCAGCCAAAGGAGGGGAAGGGCATCCCCTTCTCCGAAAGGATCATGAGGGAAGTGATTCCCCCTCATGTTAAGCTCCCCACCATCAAGCCGTACCATGGATCCACCAATCCCAATGACCATCTAAGCAGCTTCAGATCCATCATGATGTTCCATGGAGCATCGGATGCGATCCTGTGCGAGCTTTCCCCTCCACTCTAAGGGGATCTGCCCGAACCTGGTTCAACGGCTTGAAGCCAGGTTCCATTGATTCTTTTGACGAACTAAGCTGCTTTCTCATTAGCCAGTTCGTCAGTAGCCATCGCCATCGACGGAGATCTGATTCCCTCTCTAAAGTTTAGCAGAGAGAGGGGAATCGCTGAAGAATTACCTTGGCCATTTCAACACGGCCCTCCTAGAAGTCGACCATCTCAACCCGAGGTGGCCATGTCTGCCCTGACCGGAGAGGTATCAAAGGAGGGAGACTTCTACCTGGCTCTGGAGGTTAATTACCCGAAGAGCCTTTTGGACATGATGTCCCTGGCAGATAAGTACGCCAGGGTTGAGGAATGAGGAGGTCAGCTCGAGTTGAACAGCTAAAGAAGAAGGAGGCGAAGGATCCAGACAAACAGCGAGCCTAATGCCACATTAGCCCGCCTCGCCGCCAGAGAGCTCCTCCACCTCTGCCGCGAGACCGAACCCAGAACCCAGACCGAATGCAGAGCCCAGCTTTCATCGGGATCATGGGCATGATATCGAGGACTGTTGGCAGCTCAAGAATGAGATCAAGTGATTGATCCAACGAGGCAGACTGGACTGGTTTAGAGGGCCTCCTGAGCCGAACGATGAGGCGAATCACCAGCCTGAACTTCACCAACTCCCACTGCCGAACCTTTCAGTTATCGGCCACGTTAATGTGATAGCTGCGATCGATTCCCTGTCTCTGGCCAGGCGAGGAGAAGGCCCATCAAAGAAAGCTCAAGTCGATGAGCTCATTTTTTTGATGAAGACCTTTGGGAGGTACAGTACCCCCATGATGACGCTCTGGTTGTATCTTTAAATCTGAACAATTATGATGTACACCGAGTTCTTATTGATAGCAGAAGCTCTGTTAATGTTTTGTATTTGATCCCTTTATGAGGTTAAAATTCTGGGTAGAAAGCCTCGACCGTGGAGTCCACACTGGTGGGCTTCACAGGTGACTCCATAATCCCGAAGGGGTCATCACTTTGACGGTTCGAGCCGGCACCTAGCCTGTGTGGCCACTGAGCTTATGGACTTCCTTGTAATCAAGCTTCGGTCTCCTTACAATGTCATTCTTGGCAGGCCGGGACAGATGCCTCTCAAGGCCATCGTTTTCATTCCCCACTCGCCATGAAGTTTTCCACCGAATGGGGAGTGGGGATTGTTTGAGAAGTCAGATTATAGCTCGGCATTGCTTTGTCGCTGACCTTCAGTCCAGAAGACCCGAGGTGGATGGACTGGATGCCCGAAAGGATTTTGCCGAGCAACGAGGAGAACCAACCAAAGAATTGGAGGAGGTACCACTCAGCGAAGCTCGGCCTGACCGAACCGTAAACATTAGATCACAGCTGGAAGAAAAGCCTCGGCAGGAGTTAATCGAATTCCTTTGGAGAAATGCCGATGTCTTCGCCTGGTCCGCATTAGACATGCCTGGAATCAGCCCAAATATCCTGGTTCACCGCCTCAGCGTGGACGAG
>UESW01002530.1:168691-203301 GCA_900491605.1 Calamus simplicifolius | reverse complement strand
TAAACATTGAGCTTAAAGTTACTTTCAAAATTGATTAAAGTTAAACTTTAACTTCTCATTGATGTTCAAAATAAATTTTATTGCTCGTTAACTAAACTCATTATATCTTTTAATGAACTCAATGGCTTTTAGCAATCATCAAAATCAAAAGGATTGGGTCAATAGTTTTCAATAATCTTTCAACACAACTTAATGATGCTCATCACAAATAAATGTGTACACTTAATAACTGAATGTGAAAAACATCACAATCATAAAAGAGTTTCATTAATTATAAAATTCATCATTACAATGAATTAAATAAAATAACCAAGACCCATACGGTCTACATGATCCCTAAACTTCTGTAGTGGCATGCCTTTAGTCAAGGGATCAGCTATCATCAACTCAGTGCTCACGTGCTCTATAACCACTGTCTTTTCTTTAACACGTTCTCGTATGGCTAAATATTTGATGTCGATGTGCTTGCTTCGACTACCACTCTTATTGTTTTTAGCCATAAACACTGCAGCTGAATTGTCACAATAAATCTTCAATGGCTTAGATATAGAATCCACAATTCTAAGCCCAGAAATGAAACTCTTCAACCATACACCATGCGAAGTAGCCTCAAAACATGATACGAACTCGGCTTCCATGGTGGAAGTAGCAGTCAAAGTCTGCTTGGCGCTCCTCCAAGATACAGCTCCACCAGCAAACATAAATATGTATCCAGATGTTGACTTCCGAGAATCAACACAGCCAGCAAAGTCAGCATCAGAGTAGCCAATTACTTCCAAATTTTCAGTCCGTCTGAACATAAGCATGTAGTCCTTGGTACCCTGAAGATACCTCATCACCTTCTTAGCAGCTCTCCAGTGGTCTAAACCTGGATTACTCTGATATCTCCCCAACATCCCAACTGCAATGCTATGTCAGGCCTTGTACAGACCTGAGCATACATCAAGCTACCAACAGCTGAGGCATATGGAGTGTTTTTCATTTCCTCCCTCTCAAAGTCATTCCTTGGGCACTGACTCAAATTGAATCTGTCACCCTTGACTATGGGAGCTATACTCGGTGAACAATTTTTCATCCGAAATCTCTCTAAAATTTTATTGATATAGGTTTCTTGAGATAGACCTAAAACCCTCGAAGTCTGTCTCTTTGAATTTTAATGCCAATGACATAAGAGGCATCACCCATATCTTTCATGTCAAAATTCTCAGAGAGAAATTGTTTCACCTCATGTAACATACCTTTATTATTGGTTGCAAGTAAAATATCATCTACATATAGGATTAGAAAATAAATTTTGCTCCCACTGACCTTCTGGTATATACATTGATCCATGATGTTCTCTACAAATCCAAATGAAGAAATCACATCATGAAATTTTAAGTACCATTGCCGAGAGGCTTGTTTCAATCCATATATAGATCTCTTGAGCTTGCATACTAATTGCTCATTATTACTAGAGGAAAAACCTTCAGGTTGTTTCATATAAACCTCTTCCTCTAGATCTCCATTGAGAAATGCAGTTTTCACATCCATTTGTTGCAACTCTAAATCAAAATGCGCAACAAGTGCCATGATAATGCGGAAGGAATCTTTCTTAGATACAGGAGAAAATGTCTCCTTGTAATCAATTCCCTCCCTTTGAGTGAATCCCTTAGCAACGAGTCTTGCCTTATATCGCTCAATGTTGCCTAACGAGTCTTTCTTGGTCTTAAAGACCCATTTGCAGCCAATGGCTTTTACTCCATCAGGCAACTCAACAAGATCCCAGACTCCATTAACTGCCATAGAATTCATCTCATCTTTCATAGCATCATACCATAAATTAGATTCCTTACAATTCATGGCTTGTGAAAACGTTTCAGGATCATTTTCAGCTCCAATGTTATAGTCCGACTCTTGAAGATACACAATATAGTCACTAGAAATTGCTGATTTCTTTCTCTTGTAGATCTTCTTAATGTTGTAACAACCTCCTCTGGAGGAGTTGATTGTTCAACTATCTCTGGTAACTCATGAGAGACTGGATCTACTAGTTCATTATCAGCAAATTGTGGAATTTCAACGACTGGTTGTATAATGCCCGTTTGGTCTTGAGGGGCACTATGAACGATAATCAGTCTGTCACTTGAAGTGGAAGGTTGAGCATCAGAATGTTCCCTTTCAGGAATCATGCTCTGCAATTGATCACTCCCACTGATCAAGTCATTCTCAAGAAATTTGGCATTTCTCGATTCCACAATCCTAGTTGTATGAGATGGACAGTAAAATCTATATCCCTTGGACCTCTCGGCATATCCAACAAAATACCCACTAATGGTCCTAGGGTCCAGCTTTTTCTCTTGTGGATTGTATACTCTCACTTCACATGGGCATCCCCATACGCGTACATGTCGCAAACTTGGCTTCCAACCTTTAAATAACTCAAATGGCGTTTTAGAAACAGCCTTGGTTGGAACTCGATTTAATATGTACACAGCTGTCTTGAGAGCTTCTGTCCACAAGGACTTAGGTAGTTTGGAGCTGCTAATCATGCTCCTCACCATGTCCATCAATGTTCGGTTCCTTCTTTCTGCTACACCATTCTGATCAGGTGAGCCAGGTAAACTGTATTGGGCAACAATCCCATGTTCTTGAAGGAACTTCGCAAATGGACCAGGCATTTGTCCATCTTCTGTGTATCTCCCATAATACTCACCTCCTCTATCAGATCTCACAATTTTGATTTGCTTTCCACATTGTGTCTCTACTTCTGCCTTGAATACCTTAAAGGCATCTAATGCTTCGTTCTTATTATGAAGCAAGTAGAGATACATAAATCGTGAGTAATCATCAATAAAGCAGATAAAGTATTTCGGACCATGAAAATCCATATCCGGACAAAATGTCCGTGTGTATGATCTCTAATAGGTCTGAACTCCTCTTGGCACCTTTCTTTGACTTATTGGTCTGCTTGCCTTTAATGCAGTCCACACAAGTATCAAAGTCAGTGAAGTCCAAAGTATTGAGTACTCCTTCATTCACTAACCTCTTGATTCTATCTATGGAGATATGTCCCAATCTCCGATGCCACAACATAGAAGAGTTATCATTTACAACACATCTTTTCATGCCAGCCCTAACATGCATTACATCATGAGTGGTATTATTTTGCAAATTAATATAGAAAAGACCATCAGACAAAGTACCATTCCCAACAAGTTCAGATTTATAATATAAACTGGAAGAAGTATCTGAAAAGTTGAAAGAATAACCCAAAGGTACAAGTCTTGAAACTGAAATTAAATTCCTAGAAAAACTAGGTACATAAAAGGTCCTTTCCAAATTTAAAACAAAACCACTACTAAGAACTAAAGTGCATGTCCCTATAGCTTCCACATGTGAGCGCATCTTATTTCCTGAAGAGATATACTGCTCACTTCCACTGGCTTCCTTAAGTTTTGCATACCCTGCAAAGTATTGCAAATGTGGATTGTAGAACCAGAATCAATCCACCATGTGTTATAAATAACATCAGCCATATTAGATTCATAACTGACAAGAGCTTTAACTGAAATACTGAATTGCTCATCAATGGCCTTTAGTAGCTTCCTGATATTCTCATGCTTATCGACTGAACCACGTATACCAACAGAGATTTTTGTCTTTATGAACATTGTACTCAAGCGATTGGATCGCTCCCAACGTTCATAAATCGCAATCTCATTAGGAGTGCTGATCTGAGTTACTGAAGGTGGTTCATCCTTCTTATAGCATAATCAATGTCCATCCAGCCCTGATGAAGGAGAATTCTCTCCTTCCAAACCTTATAGTTATCACCTCTTAATTCAGATATGTCACATTTTATTTCAGAGAAATTTACAGGTTGCATAACTGCAAAATTTAAACATACATGCTTATTATCAAAAAATTGAGGCTAATAAAATGCTTTACCAATATAAATTATGCATTTAGAAACCAGTGAATCTACTGACATAAAACTTGCCTGTGGGCTAAAGCTCTAATTCAATTAGATTCACTTAAGTCTGTATGATAAAACTATCAAATTATGTTCCTTCTTTCTAATTCCTGTGGGTAGATTAGAAAAATATAATTTGATATTTTATCTTAATTAATTATATAAATATAAAACAGTGAATCTACTAACATAAAACTTGCATGTGGGCTAAAGCTTTAATTCAATTAGATTCACTTAAGTCTGTATGATAAATCTATCAAATTATGTTCCTTCTTTCTAATTCTTGTGGGTAGATTAGAAAAATAATTTAATATTTTATCCTAATTAATTATATAAATATAACAAAAATTCCTATGGAATAAATTTTATTATATTTATATAATTAATTACAATTGATGTCTATTATTTATGTGATTTACTAACTTTATTATAAATTTTATAATTAAGGATGCTGTGGCTACTCCTCAATTATTCAATTGTATTTATCACTTAGATATTATTTAAATTTTATGCTCAATTATGTCACTTAAGACGCATGCATAATTCATAAAATTTATACACACAAATTCTAAACATAATTGAACATAAATAGGCTAGACTAATGGTCCAACCACTTAATGAACGAGCCAACAACCCATCATCCTCACCCAATTCTAATAGTTTAATTTAACCAAAAAATCTCTCAATCGCCTCTAAAATTTTTAGATCAGATGTGTTTGGACTGCTGCAATCCAGCCTGCTGCAATTCAAGCTGGGCACACGGCCCAGCTTTATGGCGGACTCAACTGCTGGGCACACGGTCCAACCTGATTGCTGGTCCAGATGGCTAAGCTAGCCAGGCAGTGGGCCAGCCCTGATTACTGGGCCATGCAATGGGCCAGTCTGGCCCAGGCGCTGGGCCCAGGCCTGGCCAGCGGTTGGCCCAGGCGCTGGGCCAGCCAGTGCCTGGCCCAAGCGCTGGGCCAGCCAGCTGCTGGCCTGGCCCAGGCCGCTGGGCCAGCGCTGGCCTGCTGGCCCAATGCCTGGGCCAGCAGCGCTGGCTGATTGGCAGCCAGCGCTAGCGCCCAGGCGCTGGGTGCTGGCCCTTAAAATTTTTGTTTTTTTAATTCTATATCTCTGACACATTTTTCTGTAGGAGGCGTTTTTTTTTTTTTTTCCATCCTCGTTCCGTGCACATATTCAAAGTAAGAAAACTGATGCTTTCTTATCTCATGGTGATTTAATCATGAGATATTTGGATTTATCTTTTATTTAAACTATATCCAAAAGGGTGAGCGAATAGATAAGTGCATGGTTCATGGCATAAATCTTACTGATCAATCTCTTAAATAAAACTGAATTAAATAAACTGAATATTAAGAGTACATAAGATCTAATGCCCTTTCAGATGATTCTTGATGACCTATTAACTCTCCCGGTACGCAGGTAGTTGGGTCAAACGCACCAAGGTTCTACAGCAGCCTCCCTTATTGGTACATCCCTAATATCCCTACCGTACGCCCGTTGGGTGAAATAATCCAGGGTACTACCAGTAGCCTCCCCTTTAGACTATCCCTAAACAAGAGAAATAGAGATCAAGAATACCTTGTCCCTCTTTATCAAATAAATCATATAATGATTGTTTCACAAGGATTTTATCAGATCCGTATATTAATGAAAACAATCCTATCCTAATAATCAAGGCAGAGGTATTATTTTATACGCTCTGATACCAAATGATAGACTGAAATTAAATATATTGATCCCTATCATATATGCGGAAATATGGGACCAATATATTTATTCTAATTAATTAAGGAAAGATCGATAAATACCTCCAGCCATTGCTATTGATTTTCTTCTAGATGAGGGTAAGGATCTTCCACGCCTTGCGGTCTCTCTTAGTGATGGTGTAAACTTTTTCTTCGATGAAACCAGGTGCAGGGACCTACCCGTTTTATAAACCTTTATGCCTTATCTGTCCTCACAGAGGGCGCCGCTTTAAACGGATATGGTTGAGGGATCCTTATCTCAATCGTAAATTCAAAATTTGAATTCACGCAATCCCTCAAGATCAGAATATAGGACCACCTTAATCGTATCGGTTACGATACGCTTAATGGAGAAAAACCAACAGACTTCTTCGTCTTATTATCCCTACTTCATCAAGAAAGCCAACAATAGTTATCCCCACTCCATCAATAATACCCCCACAAACCTTAGCCTTTCTCACCACCTCCTCCTCGCTTGCCTTTGGAATCCAACCAACGCAAGCCGTCCTAGTCCCCAATGGCCAATCCGTCACTTCTCTTTGCCGCTTTCTTCGCTGCCCTCCTCGTCCAAGGTTTGCTTCATGATGCATTTCAAGGCCTCTGAGCCTGGTTTTTGTCTTCCTTCTTAATAAAATATGTCCAACCTCTAAAATTTCAGGTGCTCTTTTAACTACGTTCACGATCAAAAACAACTGCCCCTACACGATCTGGCCTGGAGTGCAGAACAACCTCAATGTTCCTGCATTCCCGCAGACGGGCTTCGAGCTTGCTGCCTCGGCCTCCAGCTCAATAACCACCCCGAACAAGTGGGCCGACAGGACATGGGGCCAGACGGGGTGCTCCAACGCGTCGAGGAGATTTACATGCCAGACGGGTGACTGTGGCACCGGGCAGGTGGCATGCAACGGCAATGGCGGCGCCCCGCCCACCACACTCCTCGAATTCACCCTGCAACATCGGTCCAAAAGTTGCGGCCATACTTCCAGGCACACACTGTCATCGTCTTGACCGACCAACCCCTCAAGGAAATTATCCATCGTCCAGAAATATCAAGGAGAATGACCAAATGGGCTGTCGAGCTAAGCGAGCATGACATTCAATATTAGCCTCGCCCAGCCATTAAAGCCCAAGTTCTAGCGGACTTCCTCCTCGAATGCACTATCCCGAAGATGGCTCTATTTCAGATACCCTCGGACAACCAAAGCCCAGTGCCCCATGGTTGCTTCACGCCGATGGATACTCCAGTGCGGGTGGCTCTGGTGTCGGCCAGGTCCTCACTAGTCCGGAGGGCGCAACCTTTGAATATGGCATTCGCTTCTCCTTTCCGGCTTTAAACAATGAGGCAGAGTACAAAGCCTTACTCTTCGGACTCAGAATCGCCAGTGAGCTTAAAGTCAAGAAGCTGATTGCCTACATCGACTCCCAATTGGTGGCTGGCCAAGTGCAGGGAGAATTAGAGGCTCGAAAGCCGAGTATGATTTGGTATCTCCAAAAGGTGCGCGACCTATCTTTTTTATTTTAATGAATTCAAAATTGTCCAGATCCCATGGGCTGAAAATGCGTGCACCGACCTGCTGTCCCGCCTGGCAACTATGGAGTCGATGGATCTTGAGCGAAAATTTTACTTGAAAGTCCTAGAGAAGCCCAGCATTGTCGATGTTGATCATGTGATGCAGATTGACACAAAACCATCCTGGATGGACCCCCTGCACCAGTTCCTCAGAGAAGGGTTGCTGCCCACCGATAGAAAGGAAGCAAGGAAGTTGAAATTGTAATCCTCTCAATATGTTCTGGTTAATGATTGGCTATATAAGCGATCCTTCTCCATGCCATTGCTCAAATGCCTCCGTCCATCTGAAGCCGATTATGCTCTCCGGAAAGTTCATGAAGGCATCCGTGGCAATCACCTCGGCGGTCGCGCCCTAAGCCATAAAGTGCTATGCCAAGGATATTATTGCCCGATGATGCAGAAAGATGCTGATGACTTTGTTCGAGCCTGTGATGCATGCCAACGATACTCAAATATTCAGAGGCTCCCCTCTGCTCACCTAACTTCCATCTCATCCTCCCGTCCCTTCGCCAAGTGGGGAATGGATATACTTAGCCCTTTCCCCTTCACAACGGGGCAAAGAAAGTTCCTATTTGTTGCAATTGATTATTTCACCAAGTGGGTTGAAGCCGAAGCAGTTGCCCAGATAACCGAAGCTCGGGCTAAAGACTTCGTGTGGAGGTCCATCATATGCCGCTTCGGTCTTCCCCACACCATCATCACCGATAATGGGAAGCAATTTGATAATCCAAAGTTTCGAGAGTTCTATGAGGATCATGACATTCTTCATCGCCTGACATCGGTCGGACATCCTCAAGCTAATGGAGAGGCCGAGGTAACAAATCGAACTCTATTGCAGGGAATTAAAGCTTGGCTCAACCAAGCACAAGGCAAATGGGCGGAGGAGCTCCACCATGTGTTGTGGGAGTACCGAACCACTGAGAGGGCTCCCACGGGCTAGACTCCATTCAAGACGGCCTTCGGAACTAAAGCTGTTATTCCTGTGGAAGTCGGACTCCCCTCCCCTCGCACCGAAGGCTACTCGAAAGAATCCAATGATGAATAGCTCCGAACCAATCCTGATTTGATAGAAGAAGTCAGGGAGAAAGCCCGAATCTGGATGGCGGCTTACCAATAAAGAGTTGCCCGCTACCATTCAACCAGAGTCAAAGGAAAATTTTTCTCCCCAGGTGATCTGGTACTTCGAAAGGCGTCCGTCTCAAAGCCACTGGAGCAAGGAAAGATGTCTCCTAATTGGGAGGGTCCTTATCAAATTACAGAGGCAATCAAACCCAGTACCTATAAGCTCCAAGATCTGAATGGAACATCTATTCCCCGGACATGGAACTCGGATAATCTCCGCATCTATCATCAGTAAGAGTACGCCCTCCCTGAACTTACTTTGTCCATTGAATTAAATCTCCAAAGATTCGAAAAATTTTCATTTTTTATTGCTTTCTTTGATGGCTACAATGAGAGACAAGTTTATAAATCCTCGGCCGGGCCGAGCGATCTTCGGACCTTGGCCGCGCCAAGTAAAATATATCCCAGCTAGGCTGGGAGGACTCCGTACCTTGGCAGCGCTAAGTAAAATATAATCTTGAAGCCTCGGCCAAGCCGAGTGATATATTTTTGAAGCCTCGGCCAATCCGAGTGATGATCTTCGTATATTGGCAGCGCCAAGTAAAATATAATCTTTATAAATCATCGGCCGGGCTGAGCAATCTCTGTACCTTGGCAGCGCCAAGTAAAATATAATCTTTATAAATCCTCGGCCAGGCCGAACAATCTCTGTACATTGGCAGCACCAAGTAAAATATAATCTTTATAAATCCTTGACTGGACCGAGCGATTTTCGTACCTTGGCAGCGCCAAGTAAAATATAATCTTCATAAATCATCGGTCGGGCCGAGCGATCTCCGTACCTTGGCAGTGCTAAGTAAAATATAATCTTTATAAATCCTCGGCCGGGCCGAGCGATCTTCATACCTTGGCAGTGCCAAGTAAAATATAATCTTTATAAATCCTTGGCTGGGCTGAGCAATCTCCGTACCTTGGCAACGCCAAGTAAAATATAATCTTTATAATCCTCGGCCGGGCCGAGCGATCTCCGTACCTTGGCAACGCCAAGTAAAATATAATCTTGAAGCCTCGGTAAAACCGAGTGATATATTATCTGAAGCCTTGGTCAAACCGAGTGATATATTATCTGAAGCCTCGGTCAAACCGAGTGATATGTTATCTGAAGCCTCGGTCAAACCGAGTGATATGTTATCTGAAGCCTCGGCTAAACTGAGTGATATGTTATCTGAAGCCTCAGTCAAACCGAGTGATATATTATATGAAGCCTCAGCCAAACCGAGTGATGTATTCTTGAAGCCTTGGTCAAGCCGAGTGATGGTCTCTGTATCTTGGCAATGCCAAGAAAAATATATTCTTGAAGCCTCGACCAAACCAAGTGATATATTGCCTGAAGCCTCGATCAATCCGAGTGATATATTGTCTGAAGCCTCGAACAAGCTGAGTGATATATCTCTAAAGCCTCGGCCAAGCTGAGTGACATATTTCTGGAAGCCTCGACCTAAACGAGTAATTTCTCAAACACTCTGACGCGACTAAGACGTCCTGTTATGCTTCGGCAGAGGTTAGTAACCTTCCTCCGCTTACCAGCAAGATTATGCAAATTATTTCTTCTCAAAGAAATACATACATCATTCTTTAAACAGGATCATGTTTGTTGCATAAGTCCATAGGGCCGCCTAGGCCTTTCTCTGACCTACACAGAGATAAGCACTTCCCTCACAGGGGACTAAATGACACATTGGCAAAAATAAAGTAGCAAGAATGCTGCTGAACATATAGATTATGCTACGGATTGGAAAGCATAAAATGAGAGTAGCAACTCTCAACACAATCACATCAGAAAAAGAAATAGATGTTAAAATAAGAAAGAGAAGAAGCTTTCTTTATTAATGAAAGATTACAACCTCTCAAAAGGCATTACAAGTGCATCAAAGCATAGGAAATACAAATAAGATAAAGGCTCGGCTGAGCAGCTTCGGTTGATAACGATGTCTTTACATCTGGCCCCAGAAATCAGAGAAATCAGACAAGCTCCGATTGAGCCACTGGTTAAGGCCAAAGAGCAAAACCGGCCATCCACGGGTCCTCTGGATGAATTAAGGGATGCAAAATGGGATGAAGTCCTATGGATGCCGATGCTGAAGATGCTTTCCCCCCCAAGTGGGATGCTGGTCTGCTAGCCACTGCCCAAGCATATAGGCAGGGGACCAGCAGACCGACACATCCCTCCTCCCGCTTCACATGCTGAGGAATTCAAGCTGAGGAGGGAGGCAAAATTCATGTAAGCCATGGGGGATACGTATGCTTTGCATTTCTTGTGATCCCCATGGCAAGTGACAAAGGACACACGGGAAGCGCATACGTGCGCTCCCCATATGACCTCTGCGGCCTCCCGTGCGCTCTCCATATGACCTCCGAGAATTCCTCCCTTGAGGACTGCTTGCTCTTCAGCAACTTCTTCGTCACCCCAACTATTTGAGGCAAGCCTATTTGCAAAAGGAAAGCTCAGTCTTCCCACTCTCAACCTCAATGGAACAGACGCCATGGAAACCCTTACGACTCACAGGAAAGAAAAGACTTTGAAGGATGTCCTGGCATAGTCCACTCCCTGCCCCTTTTTATAGGCAAACAGATCAGGAGCAACCATTAAAGAAAAAAGCCCCGGGATTCAAAACACCGTGGCTATGCTACCACGTGGCAATTCAGGATAAAAGGGCACTTTCCAAAGTGTGCTAAACGCATTTCCTAGGCCATGATGCGCGATAGAAGATTTTCCTCTGATCTTGAATAAAGAGCCTTAAATGCAGGAAATCATCCGTTGGTCCTCGAGATACGGGCAGGCCTGGGAAATCGCCTTGTAAAAACGATGCCATCCAATGGCAATCGAATATTTATCGTGTACGTTAAAAAGACCCATGTTGGAAAAGGCCAACGGGATAAATGCCTTATGCAAAAAACAAAGTGTCCTTCGGCAAATTAAAAATCCATCTCATCCGCTCGGGCGGGAAACAAGATGATTTCTTATAGACTAGGCTATCCGCCAAATCTGGCCCGAGTCAAAGTACTCGCACAGTCTTTGGTCATATTGCGTCGAACCATTTTATGCCTCGGCCAAACGAGCCAATTTCTTACTTCGGATAAACCGAACTATCCGCCTAGCCTCGGCCTCAACCAGGACGTTTCCCAAGGTTCTGGCCGAGCTATTCTCTGCTTCAGCACACTAAACCATCTGCTAGGCCTCAGTCTCGACCGAGACATTTCCTTAAGTTCAAACTGAGCTAGCTTACATCAGCAAAGCAAATCGATTCAACTTCGAATAAGCAGGACATTCAATCCGAAAAGGAACACGAATAGATTCGTTTGCCGTCTGTAAAAACTCGCAACAAAAAGATCATCCGAAAAAGACAAGCAAGTGGAGACGAAAGATCCATTCATTAAAAGTTTGGCCAGGTTACAAATCTGAGAAGAAAAAATACACGAGTGACCCTTAAGAATCAGGGCTCGGATCGGTCCCAAGAGCTTCCTCGGTAACATCCAGGAGGACTCGACTCGCTTCATCCACTTCAAATGTTGAAGGAAAAACCTCGGGTTCCTCGGCAGTGAGCTGAGGTCATTCTTCGGGAGCCGCGGCCTCATTAGGGCCCAGGATAGCGTCAAGATCAACGTCTGAAATATCTTCATACTCAGCTTCCTCGGCCCCCGGGGTACAGGCATCAAAATGTTTGGCATCCAAAAAAGATAAATCCCATCCAGGATGCGCCCAAGAGATCTTTGCTCGAGTCTCCTCCTCGCCGAACCTAAATGCATCGGCACAAGCCTCTCTACGCTCCTCGAAAAATTGGGCAGAACTCTTGTACTCCTCCACAGCCGAAGCAATCCGGTTATTGGCTTCAGTTAATTGGCCCCCGAGATCGACGTTCATCTAACGACTCACGAACAATTCCGCCCTTAGAGCTTTAAATTGCTCTTGCACCTCGAACTCGATTTTGCTCATCTACAAAATATCAGAATGTTTAAGCCCACAAGTGAAAGAAAAGTACCGAAAGAAAACAAATGGAAATACACTATATCTCTTCCTCCCGCCGAGCCATTTCATTGCTCAGCTCCTGAACCCTTTCCAAGGCCTTCATCTTGGCCAACTTGTTTTGTTGAAGACCCTCCTTGAGGTCATCAATTCGGGATTGCTTGTCCCCAACTTTCCGCCGAGATTGATTGAGATCTTCAGTAAGCTGAGCAATCTGCTCATTTTGCCATTTCAACCGATTCTTCAGATCGGCGAATTCTTTATTCAAACCAGCAAGCTGATTCCGCTACCACCGGCACTTGTATTCCTCCTCCTCGAGCTTCCTGCTCCAAATATTTTTCTCCTCAGCGTGACTAGCCCTCAACTGGCCCCACCTCTTGTTGAAATGCCGCTGCAAGGCACTAATTTCCTTAGCATGATTAGCCTTAATCTGGGACAGCTCCAGGCAAGCCTTGTCTGATTGCTCGTGGAAACCCTGGAGCTCTTTTACTTGGGTCTCGAGCCGAGAGGCCCTTTCAGCTGCAAGCTGACGAGACTCGCTCGCCCTCTCAAAATTCATCCTAGTGGACGCCAAGGCCCTGGAGAGCCGACTGGTTGAATCCACCCTCGCTCGAAGGTCAGCCGCTTCCTTCCTGGCCTGAGCATAGGCCCCAATGCCAAATTTAAACGCCAAATCAGCGCTCTTGTGACCAAGGCGTGCTGCGAGAAAAACACAAGTAAAGAAACCACGGCACGGTCGACCGAACAAGAATTACAACCTTGGTACAGTAACTCACCCGGAAGATGTAGTTTGAAGCCATCGTCATGAGAGTAGCATTGCTAATTTTGGGGAGAAGGAAAGCATCCTTCGGTGCCCCGAGCCGGCCGAAAGATGCCTCGATGATATCCTCGGCGGCAGGCTCGTTCGTCGAGAAACTCCCTCCCACGCACAGAACGGACCTTATCAAGGAAGTGAGCATATCATCCACTTCCGGGCTATGGACGAAGGAGCTCATAGCCGAAGAACCGGCCTGAGGGATTCCGATCCGAGGAATCATACGCTCAGCTTCCCCTGTCAGAGCTCCAACCTGCAAGGCCTCGAATGCTTTGGCCTCGATCGAGGGAGCCTCGTCTGAACACCCCCTTCATCCAGTGATTCCTCTTTCTCTTCGGCTACTACCCTATTTTCAGCAGACTCCATTTGAACTTCAATCTCTTGCACGACATCCCCTAGTGCCATAGCAGAGACACCCTCAATAGGAGGCGCTTTGACCTCCACCAACCTCTCTATAGGTGGCTCCACTTGAGCCTCGACAGCCGTCGCTGCCTCTCCTGACCCCTCCACCTGAGCAGGGGTCACTTCTATGCGTAGTGGACTCCTCACCACTGGTGATTGAGGAATGTCCGGCAGGAGGATCGCCGGACCAACTGGCAACATTTCCTCGGCGTCGTCTGACACGACTACTATTTGGAGGGGAGGAACCTCGATGGCTCTTTCCGAGCTTCTCCCAATGGCCTCCTATGTTGTCTCACCTCCCTCCGGCAGGGAGGGCTTATCGGTTACAACTGGCATTTTCACCTCCTCCCTCTTTGAAGTAGAGGAGCGGCGGCTAACATCGTCTCTTCTGGACTCCCTCGAGCAAGACCCAGAAGGACGAGCCCTCTTTTCGGATCTATGCTTATCCCCGGAGCTGGAGCCCCTGTGGCACTTGCCCAGCTCCCTCCTTATTTGCCCCACAAACGCAGACCTCTCGGCTGAAAACACAGCGGATGTTTAGTTAAACAGTGGCAAGATCACATGAACAAGTTGACCATTAGAACAAAGACTCACCCTGAGGGTCGATGGAGCTAAGCCCGTCGGCGAAAAGGGCATCATCTGCTAACAAGGTGCTAGCAGAGATCTCCTGACCGCTGCGAAGGGTAGCCAGATCCCTTTTCTCCTACTCGCTCAACTCTATATGTGCCTCTGGATCTTTCACATAACTAGCCTATCCTTTCGGAAAATCTGAGCCGATGTTTCCTTCGGCAATGAAAAATCGAAACTTCCACTCCTTTATCGAAGAAGGGTTATCAAAAATCATCTTAAATAACTTTCGGGGGCCAATGTAGGGCCACTCAGAACTCCTTCGAAAACCAAATTGTAACAAACTCGAAATAAGGGAAGAGTCGCAGTCACCCCAATGCGGCTGCACATCGAGATAAACCCGACAAGATTGCGCCAGCTATTCGGAGCCACCATTGTTGGGCATATGTTGTAAAACCTCATCACCTCCTGTATTAACTCGTGAAGAGGAAATCAGAGACCTGCCCTCAAGCTCTCCTCATAGAAGAAAACCCCTCGGCTTAACTTGGTTGAAACCCGGTGGTCGGTCCTCGGCGTCCATAAGGAAACATCCAGAGGAACTCTATAATGGCGACATCCTATCCAGATCGTCTAGGGTTACCTCAAAAGCAACATCGCCTGGACCACTCATATTGACTGAATAGGGGGTAAGACGTGAACAGACAAGGAAGGGCTTAAAGATAGAGCGAAAAATCTCTGTGGCAGGGACAAAGGGGCATTGCAGAAGGAGCGCCGCCCCAACCCTCTTTAAACAGGTGCTTCAGAAAGAAAGCCCTAGACGCCAAAAACCCCGATATGGACACCAGAAATAAAGGACTTCTGCCATGCAGAACCTCCACTATCACGATTTGTTGGAAACGAGGCGTTTCCTCCTCGATCTGTGACGAAAAATGATGACGAAGCATGGCCCGTCATTTAAGAGATCATTATTGCCCGCCGTTTTGAATCCCCCAAATAAGATTACTCTAGAATTCTACTCCCTATATCCGAAATTATACTTCGGACTAGGGAGTGGGGGGCATGTGATGAGGGATAAAATCATCATTGCATTATTGATCGCTCACATTGGCGATGGGGTCGCGCCCAATCCAAACATCCTACTAGCCAGCTGGCCAGCTGGCCTAGCATTCTAGCGACGAGGTCAAATCAGCTTTGATGAGGTCGGGTCACCCTGACAACCCGGACCACCTTTATACTTTGGCCATCTAAGCCGAGCTATCCTTATTCCTCGGCAACCCGAGCTATCCTCATACTTTGGCCATCTGAGCCGAGCAATAACTCGGTAACCCGAGTTATCCTTATTCTTCGGCCATCCGAGCCGAGCCATTCCTTGGTCATTCGAGCCGATCCATTCTATACCTCAAAAAACCAGGTTATTCCTCATTCAGGCCAAACCACAGCATTCAAAATACCTCTGCAGGATTTGGCACGAGAGAGTTCGAATCACTATAGCTGAATAAGATTCCAGGCGACGAATCATACCCAGAAGTGGCCTAGGATCTGCGAGAGTGGCCTAGGTCTGTGTGATCATTGAACCTCAAAGCATCAACCAGCTCTTCCAACCGTCGATCCTCTAATTGACAAGATACGGACCCTACCAGCCTCATAACAAACTTGATTCGAATCCTAACAGTTCTCAGACCCCATCCAGGGCACGTCCAAGGAATCAGGTGATCACCTATAAATACCATAGCATTCCAACCTCTTAGGTATGCGCGTAAACTCTAAGACAACCCTTACACATTCATTTCACTCACTGAATCTCATACTCCATTAGAGCTCTCTCAAGAGCCTGAAGGAGCATTTTCTCTGTGAGAGTCTTCTCTTCACATCTGCTTGCTGTGAATCTCCACTAACTTGGGCGTCAGAGAGTTCTCCGCAAAGAGCAACCCTCACAGCACCCTCTGCATGCGGACTATCTTATAGGTTTCATCCCGAGGCGACGAGATCGGCGTCCGGATCAAGAGCCGGAAGCGCACCCGAGTTGAAAAATAAATTTCTGCAGCAACACTATACATCACTACAACAAAAATTATGAATAACAACTCTTTTTTTTCGACGCTTGGGGAGAGCATTGGGAATTCACGTAGCCTGCCGACGCTTTAAAAAGCATCGATAGGGAAAAGGCTAACGAGAGGAGCAAGGAAGAGAGAGAGAGAGAGGCCAAGCACTGCTGGAGCTAAAGGCGATGTTCAATGACATGAAATGGATGCTTCAGAGCTAGAGACGGGCCGATCCAAACCCCTGCGGTTGGACCGGCGTCACCTTCCATTTCCCCGACCTTAGAGTCCGGTCCATGTCCGCACTCCGAGCTCTTTTTTCTCTTCTTCTCTTCCGCTCCTCTTCTCATTTCTCCGCTTCTCTTAATTTATTTCCACTCCGCCGCAGAAATCTGCCATACATGCAACTCGGAGGCATCATCTCTCCCAGCATCGGCAAGCTCCAGAGGCTCCAGCGACTGTGAGACTTCAAGCCTTTCTAAGTTTTCCTTCTCTGTCTCTCAAGCATTCTCAGATTTTTGTAGGAAGAAATAGCTAGAACACGTAAAGGTGTCATATTTTTTGTGAATATCAGCTAAAGCTCCCATCTTGCACTGGCTTTGTATCTGGGACTTCGCAGGGCTCTCCATCAGAATAACTTGCATGGACCCATTCCAGCTGACATCAGGAATTGCACCAAGCTAAGAGCACTGTATGCCCTTCTCTATTTCTCATCCTTTTTTATTTTTTGATTACCTTATTTCCACTTAATATTTTCCATTTGATTGTTTATGCTAGCTGCTGCATTCCCCTGTTCGTGTAAGTATCTAAGAGCCAATAACGTGCAAGGAAGTATTCCTCCCGAGATTGGAGACCTTACTCATCTCACTATCCTGTAAGTTTACTAATCCCTGGTTTTCTCATCTCACTATCCTGTGTGTTTAGCCAATAACTGCACCAAGCTAACGTTTTAAAAACGGTCGCTTTTGACCCCTCCGATTTTGGCAAAGCTGATGTTATTATAGGAGGCCGAACATGACACAGTAATAGACGCGGGGAGAGAGCGTATTAAGAAGAGAGAGAGAGAAAAGCTCTAGGCTATTAGCCTTGGCTACACCGCCTTCCGCCGTAGTCTCTTGCTGGCCCTCCACGAGAACAAGACGACGAGCAAGGCGACGAAGATGCATCGTTTCATCGTCACCAGCATTGCTAGCTCCGCCATAGTGTTTCTTTAGTCCCATACCGGAAGCCCCACTTGGTTCTCCCCTCCTCTATATCTACTCACCCTTTTAGCTTCTGTCCCTCTTTCGAGATCAAGGAAAACCAGCTACTTGCCATCAGTCCCCACCTGCGCCCCATCGACTACAAATGGTTGGCAGCCTCGGCGTCATCGCCGTCCACCGAACGTACGCGCAAGTCTTCCCCCCATCCCCCCACAGTGCGTATGCCTCTTCTCCATGCACCGCATCGTCCCCCCTACCTTGAGAGCTTCGTCGTCCATCCTTAGCGCATGACTCTACTGATCGCCAAGCATATAAGAGTCGATCACAACGTTCCACAAACCTACAAACCCGGCACCGAGGACCTGCTTTCCGAGATGCCCCAAGCTACCTTTGCCCAAGTGCCCATCTTCGAAGCTATAGAACAAGCCATAGTGGTATTGATGATGATCGTTGTAGAACATCCTCGTGAGCCCGGGATGCACGAGGAGGACGACGAGCAGCCCCCCCAATGTCTCGACAATGGCATGGGTGTGGAACGCCCCCAGCGTGTCGTCCACGTTCTGAATGAAAGATGTACGTTTGTGGAGCACCATCATGGTATACCATGGCAGGGACCCCGCCATGAGCCCCATCAGCATCGCTGCAACGTTCTCAAAGAACGTCGGCATCGTATTGGGAAATTTCGTTTCCACTTCCATTTACTCGACGCTTACAAAAGCGTTGAGAAGCTGTTTTCTGATGCTAGAAAAGCGTCAAGAAATTACTTTAAAAGTGTTGCTATCCCTAAAAATTACTGTAGTGCATCAAAGGTCTCAACTATTTCCCGACGCTAGAAAAGCGTCAAGAAATTACTTTAAAGGTGTTGCTATCCCTAAAAATTACTGTAGTGCATCAAAGGAGAGTAACTGATAAAAGATAATGTTTACAAAGAAATGACTAAGTTAACCTCCCATGAATAATTAGTTGATCATTCTTTAGCAGCATGTTCTCTATAAATCAACAACCAGTTTATCAGAAATAATAACAAATCTTCTATGGTGATCATTGAAAAGATATATTGTTAGACACGTTTAATGCACGCAAGAAGATGGGTGGCTGCCATCCAATCCACGAGATCGATTTTTCCTCTTTACATTATACTACGGAGAAAAGTTCAGCAAAAATATAGTTACAAATCGTCAAAGATCATTTTCCTTTTCAAAGTTTCCAAGGAATGCAATGTCTCACGCTAAGTTTTCTGGAAAACAAACGGATGAAAAGTTGAAAACTCAACAAAAGCAAGACGATTCTCTCACTCAACCGAGGGATGGAAATTACGTAGCAGTGGATTATGCGCCGCGACCGTAGAGATTTTAACTGACCTGAAGACTGGCCAACGGCTTCCCGCTAATTTCGGTATTCATAGAATCACATTCACATATTAGACTTTCCTACCAGTCCAAGTCCCTCGACCTTTTCCGTGATTCGACTTGGTCCAGCTCCGGAGACGACCTAGCCGGCGCAAGAATCCCTCTGATAAACAGACCTTGAACCGCCGGCCTTCCGGCTTGCCCCGTCTGTTCTTGCTCTGCATGAAAGAATTCCACAAATCAGACAAGGACTCTTCCCCTTTATTCCATGCATGTAACCAGACTTCTCCGTCTTATTATCCCTACTCCATTAAGAAAGTCAACAATAGATATCCCCACTCCATCAATAAATACCCCTACAAACCTCAGCCTTTCTCACCACCTCCTCCTCGCTTGCCTTTGGAATCCAACCAACGCAAGCCGTCCTAGTCCCAATGGCCAATCCGTCACTTCTCTTTGCCGCTTTCTTCGCTGCCCTCCTCGTCCAAGGTTTGCTTCATGATGCATTTCAAGGCCTCTGAGCCTGGTTTTTGTCTTCCTTCTTGATAAAATATGTCCAACCTCTAAAATTTCAGGTGCGCATTCAACTACGTTCACGATCAAGAACAACTGCCCCTACACGATCTGGCCTGGAGTGCAGAACAACCCCAATGTCCCTGCATTCCCGCAGACGGGCTTCGAGCTCGCTGCCTCGGCCTCCAGCTCAATAACTGCCCCGAACAAGTGGGCCGGCAGGATGTGGGGCCGGACGGGGTGCTCCAACGCGTCGGGGAGATTTACATGTCAGACGGGTGACTGTGGCACCGGGCAGGTGGCATGCAACGGCAATGGCGGCGCCCCGCCCACCACACTCCTCGAATTCAGCCTGCAAGGCGACGGCGGGAAGGATTTTTACGATGTTAGTTTGGTCGACGGCTTCGATTTGCCGGCCTCCATTGCACCACAGGGCGTGTCGGGCTGCACCACCCAATCGTGCTCGGCGGACATCAACGCCCAGTGCCCGTCCGAGCTGCAGCTGACGGCATCCGGTTCTGTCGTCGGCTGCAAGAGCGCTTGCCTGGCTTTAAACCAGGACCAGTACTGCTGCACCGGTGCCTACAACAGCCCGAGCACTTGCAAGGCCACGAACTATTCGGAGTTCTTCAAGAACTTATGCCCTCAGGCCTACAGCTATGCTTATGATGATAGCAGCAGCACCTTCACTTGCACCGGAGCTGATTACCTCATTACCTTCTGTCCATGAGAATGTTTGGTGTACTACAAAATGCACTACTAGAGGCCAGACTTTTGGCGCAAAAAAAAATCGAGCGACCGCCTGAGACGGTCGCGGAAGCAACCTTTAGCGACCGCTTGAGGGCGGTCGCTAAAGGCGGTCGCGGAAAATAGGGAAAAATCGGGCGACCGCTTGAGGGCGGTCGCGGAAGGCACCTTTAGCGACCGCTTGAGGGCAGTCGCTAAAGGCGGTCGCGGAAAATAGTGAAAAATCGGGAAAATAATAGGGAAAAATCGAGCGACCGCTTGAGGGCGGTCGCGGAAGGCACCTTTAGCGACCGCTTGAGGGCGGTCGCTAAAGGCGGTCGCGGAAAATAGGAAAAAATCCGGAAAATAATAGGGAAAAATCGGGCGACCGCTTGAGGGCGGTCGCGGAAGGCACCTTTAGCGACCGCTTGAGAAGCGGTCGCTTTAACCTGCTTGAGAGCGGTCGCTAAAGGCTGATTTTTAAACTCTTCAGCTGGTTTTTATTAACGCTTGAGAGCGATGCCCTAATTGAAACCCTTCCCCGCGAGCTCCTCTCCGCCGCAAATCTGAGACTCCGTCGACGCCCGCGAGCTCCTCTCCGCCGTCAACCCCGGACGCCGGAACCCTCCCCCGCCACCTTTAAAACTCCCCACGGCAAGGGTTTTAGCCGCTGCTCGCCTTCGAGGTTAGGGCATCTTTCTGCTTTTTTGAAAAAAAAAAAACTTTGAAGGCCTTTAATTTCCGGGCTTGATTTGCCGATTCGGCACTGGATTCTCTTGTTTTTGCATAGATCTTAAACTGTGCCGATTTTATTTTATTTTTTCCCCTTCTCATATGCCCTTCGATCCGTTGATAGTAGTTATCTATCTATTTATTTATTATTTTGGCACAGAAAATCCGTTTCAGCATTTTGCAAGATGGTTGTATGCTATTTTATTTATTTATTTATTTTCGGGTTGGTCCTCGTTGCTATTTATTGTGATTATCTGACTGTCTGATTAGAGAGGCTTCTATCGGATCAGATTAATTCCCGTTGACGGATTGTGTTTTTTTTTTTTTTTTAAGTTTTGCTTCTTTTCTCTTGCTGCCATGAACTTGAAGGTTAGAACTAGCCTCGCTCTTTTTAGGTCTGGAAGAGTGTTCATTCACTTTACTTGATGATAACCTACTTTATTTATCCTTGCTCACTAGTGTTTTTTTACTTTTTTAATGCTATTAGCGCAATCTCTCGGTTCTGAAATTTATCCTGATGATCTGCAGAGCTATGGATTCTGTTTTCTCTGTATCTGATTACCCTTTCCGTTCATTGTTTATTCTATTATACTTAACATGATAGATAACTAAGGGAGTATCATTAGTTTAGTTACTAATTTTGCAGTCAAGTTAATTTTACATGAAATGAAATATTGGTTGTTCCTCTGTAATTTGTTAATGGAGGGTATATTCTCTAGGTAAGTTTTATTTTGATCATATTAGTATTCTTAGGATGCAGATTGAGCATTAACTGCTGCTTGAATGACATCTGATAATGATGCTGGGAAAGATAAATTGATGGTAGTGGAGGGTGAATTACAATCATCTAGTTGTTGAAGATTATTTGCCAACTGATGAATTATAGAGTTAGAAATTTAATGCAGTAGTAAATAATTGTGATTATCAAGCAGATTATATGGTATGTGACCTGATTAAGTGCTTGAGAATGCTCTCCACAGTTTTCCACGGTTCTCTTCAATTTCAAAAGTGTGACAACAATATAGCTGGGATTACCATTTTTGGTGCTCTATTTAGCCCATTTATTTAGATTGTATATTCAAGTTCATGCAAGATGAAATGCTTTCATGAAGTTGGTAACTCTTGTAGCTTACACAAAGGAAACATCAGGTACAAATCAGGGGATTGCCAAAAGATCACTTGATCAAGCTAACATAGGCAGCTTCTTGTGGTTCTTTATGCAACTATTTGTTAACTAGAGCCCAACAATGCAAAGACTCCGGTATTTCTTTTCTTCCAGCCAAGAGGTGCATGTGGAGAATGGAAGGAAATGCAAGGGATCTACATATTCAGATATTAGTAATATAAGATTTGTAACTAAATTTACTCCCTTTTTTTGCACAAATACACAAACGACTAATATCCAGTTCGAATCACTGTTTTTCAGAAGAAATAAATGTACAAATGTTAGCATCGTGCAAATAGCCATATCCAATGTTTTTATGCAACTGATAGGAGTGAGAGGGATATCCATGTATTAATAATCAATCCATTCGATGTTATAACAAGTAGCCAAATAGATCACACCACATAGTGACCAAGATACATACAAAGATAGAGACAACTGAGTAAAAATTTATATGGCCATATTTGTATTATGGCTTCCCCTTGTCATGATCCAAGCATTCAAAAACTTCCTAGCTGAGTGTACTAACCAAATCATCAAAAGGCAATCACCTATGTCACTTATAGAGCCATGCCAGCTACCATACTGAACCTTTTACAACAAGTTATTTTAATTGAAGTTATGATCTGTCTACTTCCTAAAATTAATAAAAATACGGCACAACTAGTCCATAGAAGCTGAACTGGTTTAGCCAAACTAAGCTCATCAGATTCACCAAAAAGAAACAATAGTACAGAGATGTACAATTTAAATATTATTTCAAAATCCTGCAAGTAGATACAAATCTGAATACAAATATAAAGATACGTGCCTAGATGATGCAGGTTCTCCACTTCAGTGATGATGGACTTGAACTTGTCCGAATCCACCCTGCTAATATCCTCCCTCTCATCTGCTAATATCCTCCCTCTCACCTTGTTCAGAGGTTGTGCACTATAATATTACAAAGCATGATCAATTCACAAATGAATTAATCCCTCTTTTCTTTGTTGATTTTAATTTTGAATTTAATCCCTCTTTTTTCAGAACACAGGAGGTCAAGTGAAGCTAGTGAGGCAGACTTTAACCGGTGAAAGTTTTTGCTCTTTTTTCTTTTAAACTAATCTTCATTTTTTTTAATTTATTTGTCCGTGCATTGCCTAGCAAGTTATTTGTCCGTGCATTGCCTAGCAAGTTATTCATACTTTCACAGAAATACTTAGCGACATGGATAAGAGTTGGATTGATTTGCCAAATAGGACGTCTATGGAATATATAGAGGGGATTAAGCAGTTCATTGCCTTCACCAATGGATTTGATAGTGAGCACATCAGTTGTCCCTGTAGAAAATGTGCGAACCGTTATTACTACACACGAGATATTGTACGAGAGCATTTGATTCTAAATGGGTTTTTGAAGAATTACAAGAATTGGACTAGACATGGGGAAGATTATGTTCCTTATTGCAGAGAGGAAAGAGTTGAGATGGAGGTCGATGTTACGACAGTTGATCCGATGATCGTGATGCTAAATGATATTGCATGCGGGTTAGCACCCGAAGACAGTTGCTGTGAGACTGATAGGGTGGGTGGGAGTAATCCTCGCTCGGGTGCAGATGAAGAAGCATTAAGGTATTTTGAAATTTTGGATGATGCGCAGACCGAATTGTATCCTGGATGTACGAATTTCAGTAAATTATCTTTTATTGTCGAGTTGTTACACTTGAAGGCTTTGAATCAGTGGACGGACACGTCCTTCGACATGCTGCTCCAGCTATTGCACAAAGTGCTTCCATTCGGTGCAAAGCTAGTTGAGTCCTACTACCATGCTCGCAAGTTAACTGAAAACTTAGGCTTCACATATGACACTTTCGATGCATGTCCAAACAATTGTATGTTGTTTAGAAATGAGAATGCCGACCTCGATACGTGTATTGTGTGTAAAACTTCAAGGTGGAAGGACGATGGGGTTGGTCAGAATCGTCAGAGTAATTCGCGAAGTGTTTCGAATCGTGGGAAGCTTGTCGCTGTAAAGCAAGTGCGATATTTTCCACTCAAGCAAAGGCTAAAGAGGCTTTTTATGTCATCTAAAATTTCTAAATTGATGCGATGGCATGCAGAGCATGGTAGGGAGGATGAAAAGTTAACCCACCCAGTGGACTCCCCGGCATGGAAGGATTTCGACAAGAAACACCCGGACTTTGCCTTGGATAGTCGTAATGTGCGGCTTGGGTTGGCTGCAGATGGTTTTAGCCCCTTCAGGTCCATGACCGGGGCAACTCATAGTACATGGCCAGTGTTGTTGGTTCCGTACAATCTTCCTCCTTGGTTATGTATGAAGCAACCTTTTCTGATCCTATCCACTCTTATTGACGGACCAAGGGGCCCTGGGGATAAAATTGACGTGTATATGCAGCCTTTAATTGACGAGTTGAATGAATTATGGGCCGAAGGTGTGATGACTTTTGATTCTGAAGGAAATGAAATGTTCAAACTTCGCGCTGCATTATTATGGACAATCAATGACTTCCCGACATATGCGAATTTGTCAGGTTGGAGCACGAAAGGAGAATTTGCTTGTCCTTGTTGCAATCAGAGTAAAAAGTCAACCTGGCTAAAACATGGCAAAAAGTGGGCTTACACAGGTCACAGACGTTTTTTACCTCCATTGCATAGGTTCAGAAAGGATAAAGTGTCATTCGATGGCACTCGAGAATATGGTCCAACACCACAAATAATGACTGGGGTTGATTTGTTATCACAACTTGAACAAGAGCAAATACGCACAGTATATGATTTCCAAGATCTATTAGCCCCTCCATTGCCTGCTATTCCTGGTGCGAACAGAAGGCGAAGTCATAACTGGAAGAAGAAAAGTATTTTTTACGAGTTACCGTATTGGAAAGACAATTTACTGAGGCACAACTTGGATGTTATGCACATTGAGAAAAATGTGTGTGATAATATATTATGGACCCTTCTCGGTGTTAAGGGAAAGTCCAAAGATAGTGTCAATACACGTCGTGATTTGCAGGAAATGGGCTTGCGGAAACCACTACACTTACAGATGACAGAGTCTAACAAGGCATACATGCCTCCTGCACAGTACACGATGAGTAAAGATGAGAAGGAGGCATTTCTTTCCATTTTGAAAGGGGTTAAGGTGCCTGACGGCTATTGTTCTAATATTTCTAAGCGTGTGAATATGAAAGAAAGGACTTTACAAGGTTTGAAGAGTCATGACAATCACATTCTCATTCAACAATTAATTCCTATTGCAATCCGAAATTGTTTACCTAAGAATGTTGTTGAGCCCTTGATTGAGGTGAGTAACTTCTTCAGACAACTGTGTTCAAGAGTCCATCGCACAAATGATTTGAAAAGTCTCCAGGATAGGATTGCGCTAACACTGTGTCATATGGAGAAACTCTTTCCACCTTCATTCTTCGATGTAATGGTTCACTTGACCATACATTTAACAGGTGAAGCATTGCTTGGTGGCCCTGTCCAATTTCGGTGGATGTATCCTATTGAGAGGTACCTGAATACGTTAAAAAGGTATGTGCGTAACAGAGCTCATCCAGAGGCATCAATAGCCAAGGGTTATTTAATGGAAGAGTGTACTAATTTTTGTGCTGCATATCTTAATGATGTTGAAACCAAACTTGATAGGCCCTTGCGGATTAATGATGGTCCTATTGGGGAGGGAACAGCATTTGATCTAGATAACATCGACTGGATTCAAGCTCATCGATACGTGTTGTTTAACACTCCATCAGCTGTGGCGTTGATTCAGTAAGTGAATGCTCATTCATATATTTAACTTATTCATGTTATGTCTAACTCAATCAAGCTTGTCATTAACACATGTTGTTTTGCATTATAGGACACACATTGATGAGCTCAAACGGGACATGCCTCGTGCGACAGATAATCAAATTCAGCAGTCCCATTTTCAATCATTTCACGATTGGTTCAAGAATTATGTATGTATAGATATGGTTGTATGTGCTTCAATTTGTTCTTATCATATTAGTTTTACGTATCTTTATTCAATGATTACTTTAATTCTGTAGGTGTACAATTTACGACGAGCGAGTGAAGGTACTTTGACTGATGAAATGAACCAACTGGCTGATGGTCCGTTTATAACGGCACGACGTTACACAACTTGTGATGTCAATGGGTATCGATTTCGCGTCAAAGAAGTAGATGAGAAACGAGCAACACAAAATAGTGGTCTAGGGAGTCCTTCTGTCGATGCAGGTTATTATTATGGCCAGTTGAAAGATATCATTGAAGTTATATACAGTCACGGATTAAAATTTTTGTTATTCAAGTGTGACTGGGTCGATCCAATCCGTGGGACTAAAGTTGACAAGTATCAATTTACGTTGGTAAATTTCAACAATTTGTTATATCGAGATGAGCGAGTAAGTAATGAACCATACATATTGGCCAGGCAAGCTGAGCAAGTTTACTATGTTATGAATCCCATGGATCCTAACTGGCAAGTTGCAGTTAAAATGTCAAGGAGGGGGTGTATCAAATTGAAGATAATGAGCCAGATATTGATGCATTTGCTCAGCAAGTTCTTGACCAAAATGTAATATTTCAACGTGATGAGGATGTCAACTGGGTTAGAGAGACAGTTGAAGGAGATACTATCGACTTGCATGACCAGTGAACTGTTCTCCTTTTTTTCTTCTCAATTTTGCTTAAGAATATGTTTTACTTTTTGTTTACGAATGGTTTTAGTTATTACTTGCAATTTATTTATCTTATGATACGTTAAAAAGATATGTCCGGACGTAAGAGGAGAGAGCATCCACACACGATGGACGAGTTTTTACATCATAGCCAGGCTCGTTCGTCGACAGGGCCTTCTCCATCTACAGACCATGATCCACAGACACCTGCACCGGCACGATTTAGATCTTCCCAGTCGACAGGGCCTTCTCCATCTACAGTTGGTGCATCGACCTCCGCACATACTGGTATAATTTCATTTTTATGTTTAACAATTATATAAAATAATTTTAGTTTTATTTAACTAATAAGTTTATTGTTTATAGCTTCTACTACGATGAGTTCATCTTCGAGTAGGGGTAGGGGCCCAGCTAGAGGGATTCCTTCATGGAATGCTGGTACCCGTTATGATGTGCAATTTGACGACACATTTCATCCAGTTGGAGAAGGGGCTCGCCCCTTTATCAGCCAGTTGGGGCATATGGTTCGAGACCCACATAGATTTCCCCTGACTATGCTTGATTGGACTGCTTTTCCTCAGGATACGATAGATCGACTCTGGGGGGAGGTTAAGGTAAGCCGCTGAGTTCTATCTTATAGCTTCAACGTTATTATACGATGTATCAAAATTTCTTATCCTAAAATTTCTTATCCTACGCAGGACAATTTGAGGTCATGTCCTGATGATTTTCGTCCAGTTTGCTTGGCAAAGTGTCGAAAGTTATGGAAAGACCACAAGAATAAGGTAAAGAAAGAGCATTGGGAGAAGAATGTGGACGACCCAGACCTTCTTCAGCGAGTCCCAAGGGGCATTCTCCCCGCACAGTGGCCTGAGTTGGTCCGGTACTGGTCGAGTGAGAAGGCAAGGGTGAGTAGTTCAACCTATTTTTTGTTAAATTCATATGAAACATTCGGTGTAAACTTATAAACACGACCCAAAATGAATGCAGGAAGAGGCAGAGCGAAATTCTCAAAATCGCTCGATGCAGGGCCCTACTCACAGGCTTGGGACTCGACACGTTACGCAGATCCGGCACGAGGTAAACAGTCACGTTAAACCATACGTATTTTGATTGTTGACGTAGTGTGTATTCATATATGTAGATGACATGATTTATCCTTCGACAGTTACGTGAGCGGGGTGCACCCACCGACCGGATGTCTGTATGGATGGCGAGTCGCAGTCTCGACCATCCTGAGGTTGCAGCTCTTGTAGTAAGTATTTACCTTTACGCAATACTTTTTTAACCTATTATGAGATTTATTGATTTACTATTCTAATTTGGTTGCTTTCTTGCACACAGGCCCAGTTTGAGGCTCGATTGGCCGAGCTGCCAGAGGAGGAGCGACAGGTAGTTGCTAGGCGGGATGAGATATTCCACACCATCATAGGCCAGGATGGGCACGGATACACACTTACATACGGCACAGGCATACCACGTTCGACTATCATGCGAGCGGAGTCATCCCAGGGCTCACGCATGCGAACTGACGAGGTGGCTGAGCTGATCCAGTCTCTTCACCAGCAGATGGATGCGCGTGTCGAGGATCTTCGGGTAAGGATGCAGGCTGCGATGCAGGCCGAGGTGCAGGCTCAGGTACAGGAGCAGGTGCAGGCATTTAAGGCGGAGCTACGTCATCGACTAGCTCAGAGTGGTGTCCCTATAGCTGATGATTCAGATCCACCGATTCATACTCAGGTTCATAATTGAAGGCATCTGTATTTAAATTTAATTTAATTACTTTTAAAATATATATTATTTATTTATGTTGTTAATTATATACTGTAATATTGTAGGCCCCAGACGCTGGCAGTAGTCACCAGGCGAGACATGACTCAGTTGGTGAGGGCTCAAATGAACATAATCGGGTATGAGTTTATGAATATGCTTGATCCAGTAGCATCAATTTTTCTCATTATTTCTGTAGTTGTTTTATGCTGCAAATGTTTTTCGTTGATTCAAAACACGATAGATGACAGTTCGTATTTTTCGTTGATTCAAAGTGATCAGATTGCAGGTGCAACAATCTATCACTTTGGATGTTTGCCAACAATCTATCACCTTGTCAGATATGGATTCATGCATTGTAAAAATTCAAGTTGATCTTACAGAGATCATGAACAACCTATCTCAACATTCCTTTTATTTTTGTTATATTCTTGCAACTATACCATCCTTCCAAAGTGGCACAAATACGATGTGATGTTATGGGCATTTCTCCAATATTGCTTGGACACCAACACATGAATTGGATTCGGATGGATTTCCAGGTGTTGACCTGGCAAGAGAGAAAAACAGCAATATGGCGATACCTAGGATATATTATGTATATGTGTGTGTAATATGCCTTTCATATTTTTTGTTGAAGCATTAGAAATGTACATTATAGAGATATTGTTTGTTAAAAGTCTTTCAATATACATGCTTATTCAAACTTCTAGAGTAGCTTAAGTATATAAGAAAAATAACTTTTTCCAAGTTATTTCATAGGTATCCAAGAAATGAATGCTCAATTCTAACAATGAAATAGGGGTCAAACCTATTGTTGAAATAATTCAACTTTGCACTGATCATTAAAGTCACAACTGTAAAATTTTATAGGTATCCAAGTATTTGATACGTATTTGATATGGATTTTTGGAGCTGGACATGAGTGTCCAGGTAACACAACGTATGGTTTACATTGAGAAGATTTTTGAGTCCCTTTTGTGTTTCCCCCCACCAGTTCATATTCCCAAACAGTGAGCAGCTTGGCCTATTATTGCTTTGTTGGAATTATCAGACGATTGGCTGCCTATGATGCATAGAACTATTGTTTCACTTTTTATGCTTGTATGTAAAAGCAGCACTAGTGTTCCCTTCTCATGAAGAGTTTTAAATATTGGATGATGCTTCTTTGGTCTTCTTCTTCTTTTTCTTCTTTTTTCTTTTATTAAAGGTTTGGTTTTATATGTGATCCGGCTGCTATGTATTAAATCATTGAACCATAATAGTTCTGGAATGATTTGGTATAGTTTGCCCAAAACTTTGGTTCGATACAGTTTGGCCATATCTAACAAATTAAAAATATATTTATTGCATTAGAGTTTTTATTGAAAATAAATTGCAATCATTGCCTGCTGATTAACTAACTGCTGTACTCTAGCTCTGCCATCATATAGGTCCATGAAAATGAATGTAGATCAAATCTGTTTAATTATATTTATATTTTATTGATTAATAAATTTAATTTTTTGTTTCAGGTTGATTGACTGGTGCTGCATTGGGACAACTGTTTTCTTTATGTTTTTTTTGTGAAAATTGTATTAGATATTTTTTTTTTTTTGGATTGTAAATCAAAGACGTTGCAGATTTATTAATATAAATAAATTGTTTTTTTTTAGTTTATACTTTTATTGTGTGTGTACAATTTAATTTTAATATTTAGTTTATATAATTTTGTAAAACAGGTACAGGTACCCAAACAAAAAAAAATCAATAACCAAAAACAAAACGAATTAAAAAAATAACAAAAATCACTATTAGCGACCGCCTAGGCGGTCGCAAAAGGCTTAAAAAGGATGTCGCCTTTACTTCTTCAGAACAGAAAATAGAAAATGCTAAAATTAAAAATATATAGTATTAGCGACCGCCTAGGCGGTCGCTAAAGGAGTTCAGGCGGTCGCTAATAGTCAGAAAATAGAAAATAAAAAAATAAAAAATTTATAGTATTAGCGACCGCCTAGGCGGTCGCTAATAGTCAGAAAATAGCAAAAAAAAAATAAAAAATATATATATAGCGACCGCCTAGGCGGTCGCTAAAGGCCTTCAGGCGGTCGCTAATAGTAAAATTTTGTCCACCGTCAAGCGGTCGCTCAAGCGGTCGCCAATACTATAGCGACCGCCATTGGCGGTCGCTAAAAGTCTTTAGCGACGAGTTTCTGGCGGCCAGCACGTGGCGGTCGCTAAACGGTCGCTAAAAACTATTAGCGACCGCTTTTTAACTTTTAGCGACCGCCTATGGCGGTCGCTAAAAATGCTTTTTCTACTAGTGATGTTTATTATTTACCTAGCTAGTAATAATGCAAGAATAAGACCCTAGCTCCGGAGCGACGCTCACGCTCCGTCTTTGTGTGACGGCACAGGGCAATAAAAATAGATTCCTATTTCAAATAAATAAACTTTGTTACTCATTACATTTGAGGGGGAGCACCGGCCTCCCATACTGTATCAAGGGCAATAATCCGATAGCAGTACAGTGATATGTGATATTGATAACTCATCCCGCTATTGGAGCTTGCTTCAATAGTCACACCCCTCTCTGTTTAGCAATCAAAAATTCTATATTGGATTCCATGTGGTGCATCTTTTCAGATTCAGAACGGAATAATTATCATATAAATGACTCTTTTCTTTTTTTAATTAAAGAGATCTTTTGAATATAGTATACTGGACGTTAAAGAAGGAAGAATTCATGGGAGGGAAGGTCAAAGGATTGGCAAGGAATGCTATGGTCGCTGGTTTGATGCATATAAGAAATTCCTCCCTCCCATAAGAAGATTGCAGGTGTCTTCTTCTAAGAGAACCATTATGATGCTGTAAGATGATTAAGTGCGGAGCGTCCAGCTTAAAGGATATAATTTAGCAACCGCTGGTGTACATGAAAATGAGCGTGCTAACATTTTTTTTCCAGAAAGTATGAATCAGACGACAGATTTTTGTGTGTTATTATTTCCCACTGGCCAACGACCCGTTAGGAAAAACGTTTTTTAGGCTAATGTGGTTTGTTAGTTTTACCTAAAAAAGTATGAAATTTTTTTGGTTAAAGGTTTGCATATCAGGAGTTGAAGAATCTCTAATTGAGTCATCTAATGTGTTAGTGTTAGATATATTGTTCTCGATTGGTCTTCATCTTATTCTAAAAAATTAATAAATTATCATTAAGCACATAAGCTTCCAACTGTTAATAAAAATAAAGAATATCAACTAAGAAATTCCACAAAAAACAAACTTTTTTGATTGGCGTAATTAAGTACATTAGCTAATAGTGTTAATTAACAAAGAAATTTCAAAAAAAAAAAAAAAAAAGCTTCCAAAGTCTAGAATACTGATACATAACAAAGGCAAACGACTCAAGCTTGATTTAGACTACAAATTGCTACAAACGAATGAAACCACTTTTTAGCTATAAAATGGAGTCAGGCCTGCCCTCTTCGTCGTGACCTACCACATACATCATGCCTTCGGCCAGCTCTATGGAGAACTCATCAGCTATTAAATGCTTTATTATTTTTATTTTTATTTTTAAAAGTAAAATAAAATCTTTAGAATGAAAGCAAAGGAGCCTTGCTAGAAGGTTTTGATGCATGTGTAGCTGAATCAATGCATGAGATGTTTCCCTTAGATAGTTAGAATCATGTGAGTGTGGATACATGACATGGATCTTGATGAGTACATAGCCGGCCAAGGCGTGGCATGGTTTTGGAGAGAAGAAGCAGCTGGTTGGCTGGAGACTGAGAAGTAAGAACTAGAAGCCATTCTCAAGTCCAAGAAAGAGATCTTGGAGGGACCTGGACTGATCCATCGAGGAAGGCAAGAAAGGGCTAGTTGGAGGTTGCACACCTTCAACACCGCACATGATTAGAGAGAGATTCCCGCAGAAAAAGTTAGGATTTTATTCCGCATTATCTACCCATATGACAGAGGTATACAAATAATATTAAAAAAAAATTCACTCTCTCTGGGATAAGGAAGAAGAGAACAAAAAAGTGAGAAAGAAAACAATTAACAAGGAAAAAAATTAGAAAATAAAGATTTCTAATGTAACAACCGTAAAAATAGAATACATTCAAATTTTTTTTAAAAAAATAAAGAGATATCTTTCTTTAGAAATAAAGGAAAGAGATGAGCATACTAGAGAAAGAAAAAGGTGTTGGAGAGCATCAATGGGGCATTGATAATGTAGCGATTAGAGACGATAGAGTAGGTTCAGAACTTCAGAGTTCAGATCAGCGGAGTAGAGTAGGTTCAGAACTTAGATCGGCTGCGTGAAAAAAGGAAGAGCAAGAGATAGTGCATGAAAGAAGGAAGAGCAAGAGTCATTGAGTCAAAAGTATATATATTTTTTATTTATTTTTAATTTTTAATTTTTAATATATTTGTATATATATATATTTAAAATTTAAATATATTATATAAAGTTAACGGAGATGAGGATGGGTAAACAAGGATGGGGTGAAGAATACCGTAAATGTTTACCCGCTTATTCGTTAACGAAAAATCTCCGTCATTTAAATTGAAGATTTTTTGATCTGTTAAAAATGATATTGACTAAGTAAACAAAAAACAAAAAAAATTACCATCCCTAAGTTGGATAAGTTTGAATTGTCTGCAACAGGTGCATTATTAAATAGGAGCCATCACTCACCTAGAAATTGGAAGGCTCTCGCACAGTGTCTCCATCCGATGCATTTGATAGAGCGATAGCGCAAGAGCCTATCGTATCTAAGTTATGCCACGTGCTTGAGTTAAGAGATATTATATGAGAACCTTCCGGGTCCAAGATGAACATGGACCAACTATCGGAGCGTGCATGGCCCGCTGTGCGGTGCAAAATATGCATGCACCGCGGAAGATCGGTGCCGCCGATGACTTCCAAATTCATAAAATCGCATGGCTAGTCTTGCCGACTAGTACGCGCGTCGTTTGTTGCATTACCTATCCGTTTGGTGGGAGTACACTACCTTGGAATTCTTCGACAGAGTTTCTAGTGCGAAAGAATTCCACGATTCATAATTTCGCACGCGGACTTCTTCTCTTTCCTTTCGTCGCACGTAACCAAATTTCTCCAGTACCTTCCCCCCGGCCCCGGGATTCCACTACAGGTCAAGCAGTGTAACCTATAAATACCAACCACAGGCCCCGTCATCTCATCAAACGAACACAAGCTTTCCTCCGGCACATTGGGCTGGCCGGATATGGGCCCGGACGGGGTGCTCCACCGAGGCGTCGGGGAAATTCTCGTGCCAGACCGGTGAGCTAGGCTCCAGGTAATTGTCGCCCGTCTCCATGGACTGCGACTATTCCCTTTTCAATAATAAAAATAAAATATACTTTTGGTCTACAAAACTTTTCATTGAAATTCATTTAACCTTGAAATTTTAATTACTATAATTTAGTCTCATATTTAAAGAATGTTACATTTCTAAGATGTCATAATATAAGTTCAGATAAAATTTATGGAATACCTAGTGTGTCACATTGACATAAATATATACAATCATTTATGGATTGCCCTAAATATTAGCTTATCAAACCATGTTAGATAAGTGATCATCGATGTATTCGCATCAAAGTAAAATTATTCAATCAATATTAACTAACTCTATGTAATAGGATGTATGAGGTCTAAAAAAATTTTGATTGAAAATTTGGCGATTAAAATATATTTTTGTCTAAAAAGAAATTCTTACTTAATTCTTCAATTGGGGGAAAGCATCATTGCCTATCTTTAGAATATTTGTTAATTTTATGTTGATCAAATTAGGGATCCATCCATCTAGAAAGCGTATCTCAGGCTGCACTCATATGCAAAATCCATCTAGAAAGCGTATTACAGAGACTTGATGGTCTTTAATAGACAAAGCAAAAGGAAACCAAAAGACTTAAGTCAAACTTAGAAACTAGAAGCTTATAAAAGCACAGTATTTCCAAAAAATATGCTTGGGAAAGGTGTAGTGCCTTGGAAATGAAAAACTCAAAATAAAGAGATGTGGGATGGCTCTTGGTCTTCAATGCTGGCTGCATCATTAGACGTGGGATGGCTCTTGGTCTTGAATGCAGGCTGCATCATTCCCCACCTCTTTAGAAGATTTCGTCCCTGAATTTGATTCACCATTATTGGAAGAATTGCCAATATAAGGTGCTAAATGCCGGACATTGAACACATCATGTATCTTCATATGGGAAGGAAGCTTTAACCGATATGCATTAGGATTGATGTGTTCAAGTACTTCAAATGGTCCAAGCTTT
>UESW01002530.1:44507-166393 GCA_900491605.1 Calamus simplicifolius | reverse complement strand
TTTTAAGCAATGAATACGAATACATCTATAGTTTAAAAACCCCGGTCTGAGTTCCAAAACTACGACTTGGCAACAACTTCTGTATATACTCCTTTATCTAAAGTATGCATTGATATTCAATAGAATTTTTATTTAAATAACCCACGGGTTCTACTGTTCAAGATGGCCTAAGACAGTTAAGCAAGAGGCCGAACCGTCTTTATCTCACGCTGGATTAGGAGATTATTGCTGATCAACATAGCCAGCTTAAGCCTTCTAAGATTTTCGAGATACTGATTGAGGCAACTCTTGTAAAGCTGGTTACTCTAGGCATTCACTATTTTCGTCAACTCTATTTTGCTTTCTTTTCCTTTTAGCCAATCTACTAGATTTCATCATTTTTCCTTATAAAAATGGTGATTATCACACTTTTGAAGCATGCAATGGGCTAGGTCAAAAGGCACTACAAAAAAATCAACTTTTGCTTAGGATTTTTTTCATAGGAAAAGATGAAAAAAATCACAGGACAAGCCTTTCCTTATGATTTCTGTTGTTGGCAAAAGTTCAAAAAAGTCATAAGCAAAATTGCATTGGGAAAGCCTTTGCCTACAACTTTCATAAAATCGTAGGGAACGAATAGAACTTGTCCTTACGATTTTTTTTCGTAGGTAAAGTTTATATTTCATGTGGAAAGTATGATCAGAATTTGAAATTTAAATTTAAAATTTAAAAACTTTTGCCTACAAAATAAAAAATCGTAGGGAAAAGAAAAAAAGTATATTTTTTAAATTACTTTTCCCTGTGACAAATAAAAAAATTGCAGGAAAAAGTTGGCTAATAATAATTTTAATAATTTCTTTCCCTATTAGTAATGACAAAATCGTAAGGAAAAATTAAAAAAAATATTTTTTTATACTACCAGAAAAAGCCCTTTCACTAAGGGACATCACCAAGGAATATGTCCCTCCAAAAATTACCAAAGAATTAGAAAGGGATTTTCAAGGGATTTTAAATTGCATTTAAAATATAGTTTTGGTGAGCAATCTCTAAGGGATTTGCTAGGGATATATTTTTCTTGATAAATTTCTTGAAAATACCTTGGTAATCTTAAAGGGATCAGGGAGTGATTATTTAAATAATTTTAGCAAGAAATTTGCAAGAAAAGTTTGGTCCCTTAAACTAAGGGATAAATCCCTTGGTGCTGATAAGATATTTTAAAAAATAAAAAATATCAAAGAGGGATTTTTTTTCTTAGAAATCCCTTAGTGATTTTAAAATCTTATATGAAGTATATGTCATTTATAGATTCTCTCACTAGCATAAAAATAAAAGTCATAAGTAAAATTAATATTATGTACTAATTTTTAATACCATTAATTAAACCAAAAAAATTTCTTCATTCCTTCCTCTCTCTCTAACTCATTCAAATCTTATCAAAACCCTGGGCTTACATCCTTTGTTGCCAATGATCAGATTGATGTAGTAGTAAGGGACTAGCCTTTGAACCCTTTGGTTACAGGTTCAAACCACTGCTTCTATGTCTTTATTAAGTGGTTGAACAATGGGATCTTCTCCTTGAATGGAAAGGTGCTCATTCCATAATGGGTTCAAATGTTGACCACAAATTCCTTACAAATCATCCCCTTACCAAGGGATTTCTAAGATCATATATTCCAAGGGATTTTTGACTTTCACCAAGGGACACTCTTCATCAAAGGATTTTTTACTTTCATTGGATCAAGGAATTTTTTTAAAAGTCTTTACCTATGAAAAAAAAAATCATAGGAAAAGTGATTAAATAATTATTTTTAAACCATTTTTACCTGCAAGAATAAATTAAATCATAGAAAAAAATGATAAATAAATATATATTTTTCCTATGAAATATGTCTAAAATCATAGAAAGTGTTGCCATAAAATTCGTTCTTCGACTCGAGTGCGGCCTACCTCTGGACCAGGATGTTGATCTTCCGTCTGGGTAAACCTGCAAGATAGTCCTCACGCAGGGAACGTTGAAGGTGGCCCCTATGGAAGACCCTCCAATGTCTAAGTCAGTGGAGATTCACAGCAAGCAGATATGATGAAAAGGCATTTGCAAAAGAGTTCCTTAAGAATGACTTCTCGAGTGTTGAAAACTCTGCTCAAGCTCCAATGGGTTCTCAGTGAAAGAGTATCTGTACCTGAAGAAATTTTAGGATAGGGTATTTATAGATGGCTGGAATGATGGCGGATAGTTACCTAACTTCTTGAACATGCCTTAGGGAATCAGAAATCGTCATGATTTGAATCTGATTTGAATCAAGTTAGTTATGAAGCTGATAGGATTCGAATCCTATTTGTTATGAGGATAAACAGCCAAGGAAGCTAATTGGTTCTTTAAGATTAGGTTACATGGTTATTTTTGGATAATATGTCATATTTGGCTTTATTCCCTTCCTAGAAATGTTGGGAGCCACTGCAATCAAAATCTCGTCAAATAATCAGGGATCTGATTTTATGTTGATTGTGATTAGAGGGTCATGCTCGGCTCCCAGTCCCTATTTCAGGAAGATTGTTCTTGATGTTGCCGAGGCATGGAAAGGCTCGGTCCTATCGAAGTATAGAGGTAGCTCGGTCCTATCGAGGTACGAAAATAATTTGAAATCACCAAAGCTCGGACCTGCCAAGGTATGACAATTTTGTCTTTTTCTGAACATGATATCTGGCAGGCAAAAAACAAAAATGATTCTAACCTTTTTGTTATATGCATGGATATTAACGCAATGATAATTTTATCTCTTATCACATACTCCCTACTCCCTAGTCTGAAGTGTAGGTTCGGGCGTAGGGAGTAGAGTTCCAAATGGCTTCATTCGACTCGAGAAATTCAAACTAGGGAGTAGAGTTCCAAATGGCTTCATTCGACTGGAGAAATTCAAACTGGCGGAGGCATGCCATGAGGCCTTCATAAATGTCTGGCATCGTTTTATCATTTCTTCCCATCGTACCAGGAGAAAACACTTCACCTTTCGCTATTGGCCTTAGGTGGAATTACATGTGGTAGGCTCAGGGCTTAGTAGCGTTCGGGCTAAGGTTTGGCGATGCATGGGGATCCTTGTTGAGACGGTTTAAAAGGAGTCAAGCGGTGTGCTACCCTCAGTTACATTTTCTTCCTATTTTCTTCTCCAAAGATTGAACATTTTTTATCTAGAAAGTAATATGGTTGATGCCTCTTCTACTGATCTTGGAGACACGGAGCATCCTATCAATGTTGCCTCGACAATAACTCCGACGGATCTGGAGAGGATTCACCAAGATTACTGGTTTATAGGTGATATTCGAACGCGAGTTCCTGGTCCTGGGCAGAGGATACCTAATCAACTGAAGATGGGAGCTTTTTTCTATAAGGAAAGTTTCAAAGCGGGTCTTCGTTTTTCTCTTCATCCTCTAATAAAAGGTGTAATTGAGTATTATGGCATCTATCCCACAATGGTCACACCAAATAGCTGGCATTACATTATCGGGTTTGTCTCAATGTGCGTGCTTATGGGAGTGACGACGACGGTTCCTTTGTTTTGGGCCTGCTACAGTCTTACATCCTCCAAGGATTCATCTTGGCCTTATATAGGACCACGAAAGAATTTCAAGAGGATCTCGAAGGTCTTGACCTCCATCAAAGGATGAAAGTCGCAATTTTTTCTCGTCAAATGGAATGATGCATACGACTTTCCCATCAATGGGCACCTCTCGCCTTAGAGCCAAACCAGCGTCCGACACTGTCGAAGGCAAAAAAAGAGGACTTCAATATTCTTTATGGTAGCAAGGCAATCACAATCGACACCCTCCTATCTGATGAGGCCCTCCACCATGCTGGGCTAAGCAAGGTTAACCCCTTAGGTGAGTTTCACATCATTTCTCCCATGTTTAGATATGTTTATAAGGGTGTAGCTGACTGTCCAATGGTTCATGCGTTGCATTGATTAGCTTTGAGCTTGGGGCTCAGATGAGAGGAATTCTTGAAATCGACTCTAGTGGTTCAAGCAAAGGGAAGGGCATGAAGCACCCTCGCACCATATCGTTGACTCCTGTGAGAGGAAAAAAGGCTAAGGTTGAGCAAAAACCTTCATCTTCTTTCGAACTTAAGCTATCCTTGTTGAGCCACTCACAGGAGGAGGCTAGGTTCCGATCCCCTAGTCCTCTGAGGGGAGGCATTGGGAAGGAGTCGAATCTAGCTTTTGTCGTAGCTTCGGAGTCCAGGGAGCAGATGCTGAAAGATGGATCTAAAGGAATAATTATTCGAGGAGAGTTGGGGCCTGCTCACCCATTTGAATCAGCAGGCAACAATTTTTAAATAACAAAGCTTTTTTACCTGATGGTTACCGATGTGTATTACCTGAAAGAAGATGGTTCCATGAGTTAGCAAAAGTTGAAGGAATTGCTTTTTGAGGATTGTACAACTTCCTTAGCGGGGAGTATTGTCTTGCCCATGGTGGAATCTCCTCCTCGATGAGGAGAGAAAGAAAGGAGGGATCCATCGGGCAAAAAGGGAATCCCCTCGGCGAGGTTAGATGAACCAGGATCTTTGAGGACATTGGCAAGTGACGATGAGGGCGGAACAAACCGGCTCAGCCCTCTCATCCATCCTTCGGGCCTTCCCACTAAGGAATTGCGATCTCGGATTGACAACTTTCTTGCCCTTCTATTTTTGGACGAGAAGGATCCTCCTGAAGAAGAGGAGGAGGAAACCAAAAATCGGAAGGTTACTTTTACGGTTGAAGGGTATGAGATACCATTGAATTTGGAGGACTACATGTCGGTCCCCAATCGACGCATCTTGAGAGATATGAACACTTCTTGCCTTTGGGTGAGCACTCTTCTTTTTCTCATCCTCTTGGATATTTTATATACCTCCCCTCGAAGCTCAAGTGCGAAGAATGAAGAAGAGGAGGAGAGAAGGGAGGAGTTGTGAAGGTTACACATGAAGCGCAAAGGAGGGCATATATAGGTCACACTGGAAGCGCATACAGGCGCTTTCTACTTGGCTTCTATCTGTCTATTATGGGGCCATAGAGATCACTAGAAATGCAATTTCTGATGGGCCTCAGCTTCCACAGGCTTTCTGTCAACCATGGTAGCCATCAACCCACCTGAAGATCCATTAGGTAGCTTCCAAGGGGAAAGAAGGCCGAAGGTAAATGCCATCGGGCTGTTCTCTTCTTTCCATATCTTTGCCCGATTCCCTGAAGATGCAACTCAATAGAGTTCTCTTTTTTGATTTTCGGAGCAGAATCCTTGATGTGATGTTGGCAACCAAACTTAATTGATTAAGCATTTTCTTGTATTTTCTGTGCTGTAATGCACTTGTATCCTCCCGTAATGGGTTGTAACCCTTTGTAGTAAATTAAAATAACTTTTAATTACTTGATTCTTCTTGCTTCTCTATTTCTTTTTTGCTAGGTGTTTGTAATTTTGATGTATCAATGCCTTCGCGTTACCCCGAGACATAAATAACGCGTAGGCTCATTGGCCTTTTCAATCCGAATGAAGAGCAGAGAAAGACTCGAACCTACCGAGATATAGGAATACCCGATGGGGCACCTCAATGTTAAGGAGGACAAACACTTAATTTTTCCCAGTTTCAATTGATCATATCCAATTGAACGAAATTCCTGCAATGTTGGGAGAACTTAGGGACTTAACTTTTACTAAGTAGTTCGGTGACTTAGATTTAGTCCCATTGATGCTCATCGGACTATGTTGATCCTTCGGGGATAGAACACTTGACTCATCTTGGATTATATAAAGACTCAGGCAGCCTTGCTGATTATTTAATTGAGGTTTGGTCATGCCAAAACTCCATGGGTATTTTTACTCGATTGGCTAAAGCTGTGGTGAATTACTTGGTCATGTCGAGGGACAAGAAGGATTTTTCCTTGCTTCGTCAGGGTCTGAAGAAATAGTTTGAATTTGCCAAGATTTGAAAAAAGATTATATTTTACTTAGCGCTACTAAGGTACAGAGAAATGGCTTAGCCCTACCGAGATTTGAAAAAAGATTATATTTTACTTGGCGCTACCAAAGTACGAAGATATGGCTCAGCCCTGCAAAGATTTGAAGAAATATTATATTTTACTTGGCACTGCCAAGGTATGGAGAAACGGCTCGGCCCTGCTAAGATTTGGAGAAAGATTATATTTTACTTGGTGCTCTAAGGTATGGAGAAACGGCTCGGCCCTACCAAGATTTGGAGAAAGATTATATTTTACTTGGCGCTGTCAAGGTATGAAAAATGGCTTGGCCCTGCTGAGATTTGGAGAAAGATTATATTTTACTTGGTATTGCTAAGGCATGAAGAAATGACTTGGCCCTACCAAGATTTGAAGAAAGATTATATTTTACTTAGCGTTACCAAAGTTTGGAGAAACGGCTTAGCCCTACTGAGGTTTGGAGAAAGATTATATTGTATTTGGCACTGCCAAGGTACGAAGAAATGGCTCAGTCCTGCTGAGATTTGAAGAAAGATTATATTTTACTTGGCACTGCCAAGGTATGAAAAAATGGCTCGGCCCTGCCGAGGTTTGGAGAAGGATTATATATTTACTTAGTGCTACCAAGGTATGGAGAAATGGCTCGACCCTACCAAGATTTGGAGAAGAATTATATTTTACTTGGCGTTGCCAAGGTACGAAGAAATAGCTCGGCCCTGCTAAGATTTAGAGATTGGGCAAAACCTATCCTCCATCAACAACTTTTGGGAGAAGCAATTGACATAGGAATATTGCAATTCTAAAAGTAAAGTTTCATTATTATAAGCAGAATGAGTTCAGTAGGAGTGTACTTTACTAATGGTATATCCAGAGGTTGGTTGAATTCCATGTTCGGAGAATAAACTTTTCGTCCAAATCCTGAATTTGTATGTGCCAGGCCTAAGGACCTCTACGACCTGCTAGGGGTCTTCCCAATTTAGAGATAGCTTTTCTTGCTCCAATGGCTTAGAGATATATGCTTTGCGAAGTAGAAGATCACCAGAAAGAAAGGATTTTCCTTTAACTCGGGAGGAGTGATAACGGGCTACCATTTGTTGATAGGCTTCCATCGGGATTCGGACTTTCTCTCTGACTTCTTCTATCAAGTTGAGATTGGCTCGGAGCTGTTCATCATTCGACTCCTCCAAATAACTCTCCACTCGTGGTGAAGGTAGCCCTATTTGCATAGGGATGATAGCTTTCGTATCGAAGGCCATTCTGAATGAAGTTTCACCCATAGGGACCCTCTGGGTGGTTCGGTAAGCCCACAAAATATGATGAAGCTCATCTGTCCATCCACCATGTGCCATGTTGAGTCGAGCTTTGATTCCCTAAAGCAAGGTTCAGTTAGTTACCTCCACCTCACCGTTGGCTTGAGAGTGTTCGATCGATGTGAGCCGATGGCTGATGCCATGATCTTCACAGAACTCTCAAAATTTAGAATTATCAAATTATCTACCATTGTTGGTGATGATGGTGTGCAGAAGGCTGAACCGACAAATGATGGATCTCCATACAAAATCCCTAGCTCAGGCTTCATTTATTTGGGCGACTATCTCGGCCTTGACCCCCTTGGTGAAATAGTCGATCGTTACGAATAGAAACTTTCTTTGTCCCATAGCAAGAGGAAAAGGGCCGAGGATGTCCATTTCCCACTTAGTGAAGGGCCAGGCAGATAATATTGGTGTCAAGTGAGTAGAAGGGAGTCTCTGAATATTTGAATGCCGTTGACATAAGTTGCAGGCTCGAACAAGGTCATCGGAATCCTTCTGCATAGTTAGCCAGTAATATCCTTGGCATAACACCTTTTAACATAAGGCTCGGCCACCATGATGACTGCCACAGATGCCTTTGTGAACTTTTCAAAGGGCATAATCAGCTTCTAATGGTCGAAGGCATTTGAGCAATGGCATAGAGAAGGATCGCTTGTATAACTAGTCATCAAGCAGGAGTGGGGCACTTGCATTTTTAGTCTTTTTGTCTCCTTTTGGTCCACTGGGAGAGATCTTTCTTTGAGATACTTGATAATCGGGTCAAACTAAGATGGCTCGGTCTCAATCTACATTATTTGGTCAGCCTTGTTAATGCTAGATTTATCGAGGACCTCCAAGTGAAACTTTCATTCAAGGTCCATTGAGTCTGTGGTGGCTAGGCGAGATAGAAGGTCAGCATGCGTGTTTTTGGTTATGGGGATCTGAATAACTTCAAGCTTAGAAAAGCATAAGGATAAATCACACACCTTTTGAAGATACCGAATCATATTTGGTTCTCGAGCTTCAAATTCTCTTCGGACATGACCATCCACCAACTGAGAGTCGGTGTAAGCATTCAATCTCTTTACTTTCAAGTCATGGGCAATCTGAAGTCCAGCAAGTAGAGCTTCATACTCTGCTTCATTATTATTAGAGGCTGGAAAGAAGAAACAAATTCCATACTCAAAGGTCACGCCCTTTGGATGGGTGAGAACTAAACCGATGCGAGAACCATTAATTCTAGAGGACCCATCCACATGAAGCAGCCACAAATCTTTGGGCTTTAGTAGTTCAAAAATATTTGGAGCGGAACCATCCTTTGGTATGGTACATTCAAGGAGAAAATTTGCCAGAATTTGCGCTTTGAAGACCGGATGAGGTTGATATTGGATATCATGCTCACTCGACTCAACAGCCCATTTGATCATTCTTTTCGATACTTCGGATGATGGATGATGATTTGATAGGTTGGTCAGTTAAGACAATCACGGCATGTGCTTAAAAGTATAGCCATAACTTTCAGACTGATGATATCAAGGTCAACACCATCTTCTCAATACGAGTGTATCTCATCTCAGCTTCTCGAAGTAATTTGCTGATATATATATCGGCTTTTGAATTTTATTTTCTTCTCTAATCAGCATGAACCCAATGGCATTTTTTGAGACCACCAATTATAAGTACAACATCTCCCCGAGCCTCGGGCTACTAAGAAGAGGCAGTGAGCTGAGGTATTTTTAGAGATCCTCAAAGGATTTCTAGCAGTCCGAAGTCCACTAAAATTTTTGGATGGCCGAAGTGCCTTAAAGAAGGGCAAACACTTTTCTGCTGTTTTGGCTATGAAGCGATTGAGAGCCGCTATCCTCCCAGTGAGACGCTGCACTTCTTTAACCGATCCTAGAGATGCCATTTGTTGGAGAGCTTGGATTTTTTGGGGGTTTGCTTCGATGCCCTGCTGAAAAACCATGAAGCCCAGGAATTTCTTAGAATTAACCCTGAAGGCACATTTGATCGGATTCAGCCTCATTTGGTACTTTCTGAGAGTCACGAAGCTCTTCCTGAGGTCATCAATGTACTGGGATGCTTCCTTTCTTTTAACCAACATGTCATCAATATAAACCTTCATATTTTAATCAATTTGTTCTTTGAAAACTTTATTAACCAGTCTTTGGTAGGTTGCTCCTGCATTTTTTTAAATCAAAAGGCATGACTTGATAGTAGTAAATACCTCGGTCAGTAATGAAGGCAATCTTTTCTTCATATTTAGGTGACATCCAAATTTGATTGTAGCTCGGGTAAGCATCCATGAAGGTTAGCATCTGGTGGCCCAAGGTAGCATCCACAAGCTGATCAATCCTGGATAGAGAAAAACTATCCTTCATACAAGCCTCGTTGAGATTTGTAAAGTCAATGCAGATCCTCCATTTGCTATTTGACTTCTTCATCATAACAATATTTGCCAGCCAATCAGAATAATTTACTTTTTGGATGAAGTTAGCTTTGATGAGCTTGTCAACCTTCTCTTCAATGGCCTTCTGACACTTAAGGGTGAAGCTTCTTTTCTTCTGCTTAATTGGTCAAAATGTCTCATCCATATTAAGGTGATGAACGAGGACATCTGGGTTGATTCTCAGCATATCTAAAGTAGACCAGGCAAAGATGTCAGTGTTTCTTTGAAGAAACTCGATCAAATCGTAACGAGGCTTCCCTTTCAATTGTGATCCAATCCTTATGGTTTGGTCTAGCTGAACCTCATCAAGTAGTACCTCTTTGAGTTCTTCGACTAGTTCTTCCTTTGCTCAGCAAAGTCCTTCCAAGCATCTAGCCCATCAATCTCGGGCCTTCTAGGCTGAAGATCAACAATGAAACAATACCAAACCACAACTTAATTTTTCTGAACTATTCCCACTCCCCACTTTATGGGAAACTTCATGATGAGATGAGGGATGAATATGATAGCCTTAAGGGACATATCTGTCTAGGCCTGCCGGGGATTGCATTATAGGGCGATCAAAGCTTGGTTACTAAAAAGTTTGTATGAATAATGGCTATATTGGATCAAGTGCCTACTCGAACCACCAACGTAATGACTCCTTCGGAAGTAATAGTGTTGTCAGTGAACCCTACCAAGGTAAAGTCTATGGTTCGAAGATTCTTCATCCATAATTTCATCCTCACAAAAGCATCAAAGTATAAAACATTAATAGAGCTTTCACTATCAACCAAAATATGGTGTATATCATAATCGTTCATATTAAGAGATACAATCAAAGCATCATCGTGTAAATATTGTATCTCCCAAAGGTTCTCATCAGAAAAAGAGAGTTCATTGGTTTGGGCCTTTTTTGATGAATTTTCTTCTTCATCTAGCCTAGCTAGTGAGGAGTCAATCATTGCAATCATGTTGACATTGCCAATAGTCGGTGGGTTCGACGGAGGTGGCTGGCGCGGCTAAGGCTAACGGTCTCCTCCATTGTTCAATTCAGGGGCTCTTCTGAATCGTTCCAGCCTCCCCCAATGGATGAACTGTTCAATCTCATTCCGAAGCTGCTAGCACTCTCAGTATCATGCCCATGATCCTGATGAAATTGGCAGTGCTTCATCATATCTCTTCAGACTATGTTTTCTCAGAGAGGTAGTGGCCAAAGGATCTGGCGCTTGATCTCCATCAGGATCTGCACCCTTTGTGCAATTAGTAGAGTATACTGATTAAATATATATCTGTGTTGAGCTTCGAGTGTGATCTCTAGACAATGGCAGAGAGCTCTTTGGTGGCGAGGCGGACTTGCATGGTGAGAGGGTTGGTTCTTCTCAGAGCCTTTAGTCTCCTTTTTCTTAGTTTGTTCGATGTGGGCTGATCTTCTTGATTCTTTGACCCTAGCATACTTATCCACAAGAGCCGTCATGTCAGAGAGGTTCTTTGGATAATTGACTTCTAGGGCTAAGTATAAGTCCCCTTCCTTGGATACTTCGCCTACCAAGGCGAACATGGCCACCTCATGGTTGAGGTAGTCTACTTATAGCATGGCCGTATTGAAGTAGCCATGGTAACTTCTCAAGGACTCTCCCTCTCATTGTTTGACCTCGGAGAGAAAGTTGGATCTCCTTCGGTGGCAGTCACTACTGATGAACTAACTGATAAATAGGCAGCTCAGCTTATCAAAGGAATTGATGGAACCTAGCTTCAAGCTGTTAAACCAAGTTCTAATAGATTCTCTAAGAGTGGAGGAGAAGGCTCTACATAGGATCACGTCCGATGCTCCATGGAACATCATAATGGATCGAAAGCTACTCAGGTGATCATCAGGATCGGTAGATCTGTAGTATGGCTCAATGGTGGGAAGCTTAACATGGAGAGGGATTACTTTCCGTATGATCTTGGCAGAGAAAGGGATGCCTCGCTTTGCCTTCGACTGGGGAGGAGGAGCTTGCTTAATAGTATCCAGCTTTTGACGTCACTCCTGATGCACCTCATGGAGTTGTCATTGAACTTTCTCATCACGAGAGGTAGGAGAGACGTAATAAGGGGACCGCGGCCGCGGCGTTGAGTTATGGTAGCAGTACCCTAGAGAGAGAGATCAAGCTTGCTGAGACCTAGGTGGGCTCAATCCTTTAGCTCTTTGCGGTGCTGGTTTAGGCCCTCTTTGGTTGGGCTGTCGAAGATGGCTCGTGACCTCGAGTGGGCTGGGAGAAGAAATCGCCGATGAAGCAGGGACAATAACTCCATCAGGGAGTTATGGAGCAGGGGTAGTTGGATGAAAAACTCTATGGAGCTCCTGTACCAGCTGTGCCAGAGTTTGAACTTGTTGGACCAGCATAATAAACTGGTCTTAGGTGACTATGGTCGTCGGTGGCGAGGGAGTCTCGACTGATGGCGACTGCAGACGTGCCATGTTGTTGGTGGGATCAGACCTCTAGGAGGTGGTCTGATCCTGTGCATCCAAAGTTGCTCTCCTTCGATTGGCCATTGAAGTGTTATTTTTCTAGTTTCAAGCCTTGTTTCCTTGATCACAAGTTTATGGGACTTGAGGCCCTTCCTCTAGCGCCAATCTGTTAACGTAAAAATTTATTCTTTGACTTAGGTATGGCCCACCTCTGGATCTGGATGTTAATCTTCCGTCTGGGTGATTTTGCAAGACATTCCTCATCCAGGGAACATTGGGGGTGGCCCCTGCGGAAGACCCTCCGATGCCCAAGTCAGTGAAGATTCACAGTAAGCAGATATGAGGAGAAGACTCTCATAGAAGAGTCCCTCAAGAATGGCTTCTCTAGAGCTAAAAAACTCTTCTTGAGCTCCAATGGATTCTCAATGAAAGAGTGTTCGTACCTAAAAAAATTTTAGGATAGAGTTTTTATAGATGGCTGGAATGATGGTGGATAGTTGCCTAACTTCTTGAACGTGCCTCAGGGAATTAGAAACCATCATGATTCGATTCTAATTCAAATCAAGTTAGTTACGAGGCCGATAGGATTTGAATCCCATTTGTTATAAGGATCGATGGCCAAGGAAGCTAATTAGTGCTTTAAGATTAGGTTACATGGTTATTTTTGGATAATATGCCATAGTTGGCTTTATTTCCTTTCTAAAGATGTTGGGAGCCACTGCGATCGGAATTTCATCAAATAATCAGGGATCTGATTTTATGTTAATTATGGTCAGAGGATCATACTCGGCTCCCAGTCCCTATTTTGGGAAGATTATTCTTGGTGTTTCTGAGGCATGAAAAGGCTCGGTCCTGCCAAGGTATAGAGGCAGCTCGGTCCTGCCGATGTATGAAAATAGTTCGGAATCGTCGAAGCTTGAACCTGCCAAGGTATGGCAATTTTGTCTTCTTCTAGACATGATATCTAGCAGGCAAAAATTGAAAATGATCCTAACCTTTTTGTCACATGCACGGATATTAACGCAATAATAATTTTACCCCTATAGAAAGATACAGAGGATGGTGTTTTTTTTTTGTCATTATCGAGGCCGAGGATGAGGATCCGAGCCTCTTGGTTGTTGAAGAGGGAAGAGAGCATCTGAGAGAAAAGGATGCCCATGGCAGTGGTTGTAGATCAATGGATCCAAGGGTTCAGATTCCCCTAGAGTCAATGCAGATCGTGGAGTAGAACCCTATTCCATGAGATCAAGAAGCATTGGAGAGGAAGAGATCTGAGGGTAAAGTGGGATATGGGGAATTTCGAGGGCTTTGGGAAGGAAAGGTGACTAGGGATCAGAGAAGAACGAAAGGGGTTGAACGGATGACTGGCGGTGGTGTCCCTCTTTGCTTCGTATTTATTATGAGTTGGCCAAAGTAAAAGGAGGAGCACAGATGGTAGGGTAAGGAAGAAGATAGCTAGGGCTTGCCTAGAGGAGCAGTGGAAGAGGGGTCCGATGCTGATGCTTTATAGCGTCGTTAAACGGCCTCGTTACTTCATGTTCCAAGAAAAAAAGAGTTGCAATCCAGCCATTTTTTTTTTGTAGTGTCAGGCTGCACTCACATACCAAATCCTACTTAACTACTATAACACATTTTTTAAGCAATGAATACAACTTCATCTATAGTTTTAAAACCCCTGAGTTCCAAAACTACGACATGGCAACAAATTATGTATATAGTCCTTTATCTAAAGTATGCTTTGATCAATAGAATTTTTATTTAAATAACCCAGGGGTTCTACTGTTCAAGATGGCCTAAGACAGTTAAGCAAGAGGCCGAACCATCTTTATCTCATGCTGGATTAGTAAGGCCTCCTCCTCGGTGCTCAGGGGCTCAAAAATCCCTAGTTCGGATCAATCAATCCCTCTAACCTCAAGGTCAGCATAGTAAGCCACTCGATGGAGCCCAAGACATCAAAACTCCTTAAGGTCGATTCCTTAAAGGATGAGGAGAGAGAGGATGACTTGTAGGACTATTTAGGGGCATCCAAGATTTTTAGGTTGGAGCTTGAAACTTAGGAAAGCTCTACTAATCTAAGTGGACGCTATGAGTGATCAAGTATCAGTTCCTAGAAAAAAAAAATCTCTAAAGTTGGAGCATGGAACTTGTAGTTTTCTCACCAATCTTGAATAGATCCGAGGTGTGATTGAAGGCAACTCCTTTCTAAGGTCAAGTCTCTTAGCTAGGTTGATAACTGAAACTTGGCAAGATTTTGCTGATTAATGTTGGCTTACGAGTATTTAAGAACTATTCCTAGAGATAAGTCTCTTAGGATGGAATAAAACTTTGTTAATTAAGATTGGCCATGCAAGCAATTAAAGATCATTCCTAAGATTGAGGTCTTTCATATCAGGGTATGAGACTTGTATGCCATATGGAATACCTCTTAACGAAGCTTTGGTTCCATTTCAATCAACTTAATTTTTAAGATGCTTTTTATGGCTTCAACTGACTTGTTCTTTAGATAACCAAGCCAAGGAACTTCATTTAAACTCAGGGCTAATCTAAATAATTTCTGCAAGGTTATTGGTGTTTTCCTAGCTAAGTAATTATGTTAGACGTGGCCACTCCCTCACCAAACATAAGCCATACTAGTACTTTAATGGATCGATTTTGAGCCATCAACTTCTTTTTTGGCAATGTTCTTTTTTTTTAATAACTTAAAACCAATTTTCTGCATATCAATCTCTAGAGGTGGATTTTGAATCACCAACCTTTAGTGTTAACCTTCCATACATAATTAACTAGTCTTTCTTTAAGTTTTTCTTTATAAGTTAATGAAAATTCTTTTAGAAATAACAAATTTCCTATTATTGATGATCATTATTATAAATAAAATTTTTCATGGATTTACAATTATGATATATGCTACTCTTATTCATCTCCACTACGATTAAAAAATAAATGCCTTAACTATTCATTAATATCACTTTATTATTTATTACTATACATCAAAGGAGAGTAACTGGATCGGTAGAGAGAGAAGCGTGCTTTATAATTCGTGCTTCAGGCGACTCCATGTTCTGTTCTGGGTGTGCATCAAGATTAGTGCTTCCGATCCTTCTTGTTGCTGATCTTCGGCGATCGTCGGTGCTAGTCTGATTGCTTTCACGCGACGATGGCTCCCAACCCGAATATCATTCCAGTCGCTTCGAATGGAGGCAGGAGGGAGTGGAATCGGGGAACGGATAGCCGGTATGAGTGGGTGGCTTCTTCACCTTCTCCGGCAGAGATCGAAGCCTTGGAACGGCGGTTCCCGGAGGTGATCCAGGTTCCGGCCCAGACTTTGGAGGAGGCAACTTCGGACTGGAGTCAGAGAGCGGTGATTGCTCGGTCTCTTTGCCGCTGGATCCCGACTGATGCAATCGTGCGGGAGTTCCGCCGTGCAGGGATTGCCGATGATGTGGAGTCCGTTAGCTTGGCCCACCGCCACTACTTCTTCCGGTTCTCCGATCCGTCAGCAAAAGAGATTGCTCTTGGCAGGCCATGGATGGCCAATGGTCAGGTGATCGTTGTGGAGGACTGGTGTCCTCAGTTTGTGCCGTCGGAGGTTTCCCTGGCCACTGCTCTACTTTGGATCAGATTGCCATCTCTTCTAATAGAATTCTGGTATGAGGAGATCATTGGATCAATCCTTTCCACTGCTGGATCCTTCTAGTTCATTGACGCTGCAACAAGGGATAGGAGGAGGGGGGGTTTGCCCGCGCCTGTGTCCGGGTGGACCTGACCAAACCTCTGCGGCCAGGAGCGAGGGTGTGCGGCTCTGTGCTGCCATTCTGGCAGCAGTTTGTCGATGAACACCTGGAGGGGATTTGTGTTCACTGTGGTTTGGTGCATCCAGCGGGCAGTTGCCTCTCTTCTCCGACTGATGCGTCTTTATCGGACAGCCTGGTTTTTGGGCCTTGGATGGCCGCTCTCCGTCGGCGGCGACTTGCTCTGTCTTTGGCTGCTCCTCCTGCTTCATCGACCCAACGAGCAGCGGTTGCTCCTCCTGAGGGCTGGCAAGCTCCGAAGAAGGTTGCTCAGAGATTCCGGAGACCTGCGGTGGCTGGGTCTGTTGGACGTGGCTCAGTTGTGTACTCTGGTGAAGGTACCAGGGAGGTGATGATGGGGGACATCCAAGGATCAACAGTTGCTGGGCACTGTGCTCCAGGGGTTGGGTCTGGTGCTGTGGCTTTGACCTAGTTGGCTGACTTGGCTGAGATGGAGGGTGTCGTGCCGGTTTCTTCTGAACTTTCTCCTGAGGCTGAATGTTCTCTGCAGCAGGCCCCTGTGAATCCAATCAACCCCTTTGCCCAATTAGGAAATGACAATTCGGCTGATAGACCGAGGGCCCGCAAAGAAGCTAATCCGGGCCCACTGAAGTGGGCCCATCCTATTGAAACTCCTGCCCCAAGGGTTGTTTCAAAAACTGTGAAAGGGAAACTCCTGAGTAAAAGTGTGGTGCAATCCTCATTGACTCTCTTAGTGCATGGGGTGATGATTGGGCCTGTGACTCTCCATGGTGGAGGGCCTAAGATTAGTCGGATTGCGGAGGTTCAGGGTTTAGCGGTTCCCACTAAGGCCTCCCAGATGATGCAGGCGGAAGATCGAAACCATGACTCTGTTGTTGCCCTACTCAGAAAGGCCATCCAGCCGAAGGCCACTGTAGAGGCCATGGATAGTTAGGATCAGTGTCCCTTGGAGGAAGTGATCCCTGCAAGCGGTTTGCCTGATACAGAGATGTCAGGGGTGTTGGTTGGCCCCCCTTCTGAATGAAGATCCTTATATGGAATGTTAGAGGAGCCCTGAAACCTTCATTTCGCTCCTCTTTTGGGAGGCTGATGCAGCTTCATAATTGTGATATTTGTATTTTGTTGGAGACCCGCTTGTCTGGCGATAGTCTGACCTATGTTAGAAGACGGTTATCTAGATCTTGGTCTTCTTATGCTATAGAGTCTGAGGGTCTATCTGGTGGCATTATGGTATTGTGGAGGCCTGCTGATATTAGAGTTGATGCTTTTCATTTATGTGGTCAGCAGGTTGCCCTTGTTATATCTGAAGGCTTGTTGCCCTCGTGGCTTTTGTCGGGTGTTTATGCTAGTACTGATTTTCGGATCTGCCGTTCTCTTTGGGATGAGATCCTGTCTCTGCTTTCTCAGGGCATTCCTGCCCTGTGTGCTGGTACAGTAACTCACCCGGGAGATGTAGTTTGAAGCCATCGTCATGAGAGTAGCATTGCTAATTTTGGGGAGAAGGAAAGCATCCTTCGGCGCCCCAAGCCGACCGAAAGCCACCTCGATGATATCCTCGGCGGCAGGCTCGTCCGTCGAGAAACTCCCTTCCACGCACAGAACGGACCTTATCAAGGTAGTGAGCATATCATCCACTTCCGGGCTGTGGACGAAGGAGCTCATAGCCGAAGAACCGGCCTAAGGGATTCCAATCCGAGGAATCATATGCTCAGCTTCCCTGTCAGAGCTCCAACCTGCAAGGCCTCGAATGCTTCGGCCTCGATCGAGGGAAACTCGGTCTGAACACCCCTTCATCCAGTGATTCCTTTTCCTCTTCGGCTACTACCCTATTTTCAGTAGACTCCATTTGAACTTCAATCTCTTGCACGACATCCCCTAGTGCCGTAGCAGAGACACCCTCAATAGGAGGGGCTTCGACCTCCACCAACCTCTCTACAGGTGGCTCCACTTGAGCCTCGATAGCCGTCGCTGCCTCTCCTGACCCCTCCACCTGAGCAGGGGTCTCTTCTATGCGCAGTGGACTCCTCACCGCTAGTGATTGAGGAATGTCCGGCAGGAGGATCGCCGGACCAACTGGCTACATTTCCTCGGCGTCGTCTGACACAACTACTATTTGGAGGGGGGGAACCTCGACGGCTCTTTCCGAGCTTCTCCCAATGGCCTCCTCTGCCGTCTCACCTCCCTCCGGCAGGGAGGGCTTATCGGTTACAACTGATGTTTTCACCTCCTCCCTCTTTGAAGTAGAGGAGCGGCAGCTAACATCATCTCTTTTGGACTCCCTCGAGCGAGACCCAGAAGGACGAGCCCTCTTTTCGGATCTATGCTTATCCTCAGAGCTGGAGCCCCTGTGGCACTTGCCCAGCTCCCTCCTTATTTGGCCCACAAAAGCAGACCTCTCGGCTGAAAACACAGCGGATGTTTAGTTAAACAGTGGCAAGATCACATAAACAAGTTGACCATTAGAACAAAGACTCACCCTGAGGGTCGATGGAGCTAAGCCCGTCGGAGAAAAGGGCATCCTCTGCTAACAAGGTGCTAGCAGAGATCTCCTGACCGTTGCGAAGGGTAGCCAGATCCCTTTTCTCCTACTCGCTCAACTCTATATGTGCCTCTGGATCTTTCACATAACTAGCCTATCCTCTCGAAAAATCTGAGCTGATGTTTCCTTCGGCAATGAAAAATTGGGACTTCCACTCCTTTATCGAAGAAGGGTTATCAAAAATCATCTTAAATAACTTTCGGGGGCCAATATAGGGCCACTCAGAACTCCTTCCGAAAATCAAATTGTAACAAACTCAAAATAAAGGAAGAGTCGCAGTCACCCCAATGCGGCTGCACATCGAGATAAACCCAACAAGATTGCGCCAGCTATTCGGAGCCACCATTGTTGGACATATGTTGTAAAACCTCATCACCTCCTGTATCAACGGGTAAAGAGGAAATCGGAGACCTTCCCTCAAGCTCTCCTCATAGAAGAAAACCCCTCGGCTTAACTCGGTTGAAACCCGGTGGTCGGTCCTCGGCGTCCATAAGGCAACATCCAGAGGAACTCTATAATGGCGATGGATCCTATCCAGATCATCTAGGGTTACCTCAAAAGCAACATCGCCTGGACCACTCATATTGACTGAATAGGGGGTAAGACGTGAACAGACATGGAAGGTCTTAAAGAGAGAGCGAAAAATCTCTGTGGCAGGGACAAAGGGGCGTTGCAGAAGGAGCGCCGCCCCAACCCTCTTAAAATAGGTGCTTCAGAAAGAAAGCTCTAGACGCCAAAAACCTCGATATGGACACCAGAAATAAAGGACTTCTGCCACGCGGAACCTCCACTATCACGATTTGTTGGAAACGAGGCGTTTCCTCCTCGATCTGCGGCAAAAAATGATGACGAAGCAGCGACCCGTCATTTAAGAGATCATCATTGCCTACCTTTTGAATCCCCCAAATAAGATTGCTCCAGAATTCTACTCCCTATATCCGAAATTACACTTCGGACTAGGGAGTGGGGGGCATGTGATGAGGGATAAAATCGTCATTGCATTATTGACCGCTCACATTGGCGATGGGGTCGCGCCCAATCCAAACATCCTACTAGCCAGCTGGCTAGCTGGCCTAGCATTCTAGCGACAAGGTCAAATCAGCTTTGATGAGGTCGGGTCACCCTGACAACCCGGACCACCTTTATACTTTGGCCATATAAGCCGAGCTATCCTTATTCCTCGACAACCCGAGCTATCCTCATTCTTCGGCCATCTGAGCCGAGCAATAACTCGGTAACCCGAGCTATCCTCATTCTTCAGCCATCCGAGCTGAGCCATTCCTTGGTCATTCGAGCCGATCCATTCTATACCTCGAAAAACCAGGTTATTCCTCATTCAGGCCAAACCACGGCATTCAAAATACCTTTGCAGGATTTGGCACGAGAGAGTTCGAATCCACTATAGCTGAATAAGATTCCAGGCGATGAATCATGCCCAGAAGTGGCCTAAGATCTGCGAGAGTGGCTTAGGTCTGTGTGATCATTGAACCTCAAAGCATCAACCAGCTCTCTCAACCATCGATCCTCTAACTGACAAGATACGGACCCTATCGGCCTCATAACAAACTTGATTCGAATCCTAACAGTTCTCAGACCCCATCCAGGGCACGTCCAATGAATCAAGTGATCACCTATAAATACTACAGCATTCCAACCTCTTAGGTATGCGCGTAAACTCTAAGACAACCCTTACACATTCATTTCACTCACTGAATCTCATACTCTATTAGAGCTCTCTCAAGAGCCTAAAGGAGCATTTTCTCCGTGAGAGTCTTCTCTTCACATCTGCTTGTTGTGAATCTCCACTAACTTGGGTGTCAGAGGGTTCTCCGCAGAGGAAAACCCCCACAGCACCCTCTGCATGCGGACTGTCTTACAGGTTCCATCCCGAGGCAATGAGATCGGCGTCCGGATCAAGAGTCGGAAGCACACCCGAGTTGGAAAATGAATTTCTGCGGCAACACTGTACATCACTACAGCAAAAATTATGAATAACAACTCTTTTTTTTCGACGCTTGGGGAGAGCGTTGGGAATTCACGTAGCCTACCGATGCTTTAAAAAGTGTCGATAGGGAAAAGGCTAACGAGAGTATCGAGGAAGAGAGAGAGAGAGAGAGGCCAAGCACTGCTGGAGCTAAAGGCGACGTTCAATGACATGAAATGGATGCTTCAGAGCTGGAGACGGGCCGATCCAAACCCCTGCGGTTGGACCGGCGTCACCTGCCATTTCCCCGACCTCAGAGTCCGGTCCATGTCCGCACTCCGAGCTCTTTTTTCTCTTCTTCTCTTCCGCTCCTCTTCTCATTTCTTCGCTTCTCTTAATTTATTTCCACTCCGCTGCAGAAATCTGCCATACATGCAACTCGGAGGCATCATCTCTCCCAGCATCGGCAAGCTCCAGAGGCTCCAGCTATTGTGAGACATCAAGCCTTTCTAAATTTTCCTTCTCTGTCTCTCTCAAGCATTCTCAGATTTTTGTAGGAAGAAATAGCTAGAACACGTAAAGGTGTCATCTTTTTTGTGAATATCAGCTAAATCTCCCATCTTGCATTGGCTTTGTATCTGGGACTTCGCAGGGCTCTCCAGCAGAATAGTTTGCATGGACCCATTCCGGCTGACATCAGGAATTGCACCAAGCTAAGAGCACTGTATGCCCTTCTCTATTTCTCATCCTTTTTTATTTTTTGATTACCTTATTTCCACTTAATATTTTCCATTTGATTGTTTATGCTAGCTACTGCATTCCCCTGTTCGTGTAAGTATCTGAGAGCCAATTACCTGCAAGGAAGTATTCCTCCCGAGATTGGAGACCTTACTCATCTCACTATCCTATATGTTTAGCCAATAACTGCACCAAGCTAACGTTTTAAAAACGGTCGCTTTTGACCCCTCCGGTTTTGGCAAAGCTGATGTTATTATAGGAGGCCGAACAGGACACAGTAATAGACACGGGGAGAGAGCGTATTAAGGAGAGAGAGAGAGAGAAAAGCTCTAGGCTATTAGCCTTGGCTACACCGCCTTCCGCCGTAGTCTCTTGCTGGCCCTCCACGAGAACAAGACGACGAGCAAGGCGACGAAGATGCATCGCTTCATCGTCACCAGCATTGCTAGCTCCGCCATAGTGTTTCTTTAGTCCCATACCGGAAGCCCCACCTGGTTCTCCCCTCCTCTATATCTACTCACCCTTTTAGCTTCTCTGTCCCTCTTTCAAGATCAAGGAAAACCAGCTACTTGCCATCAGTCCCCACCTGCGCCCCTTCGACTACAAATGGTTGGCAGCCTCGGCGTCATCGCCGTCCACCGAACGTACGTGCGAGTCTTCCCCCCATCCCCCCCACAGCGCGTATGCCTCTTCTCCATGCACCGCATCATCCCCTACCTTGAGAGCTTCGTTGTCCATCCTCAGCGCCACGACTCTACTGATCGCCAAGCATATAAGAGTCGATCACAACGTTCCACAAAGCTACAAACCCAGCACCGAGGACCTGCTTTCCGAGCTGCCCCAAGCCACCTTTGCCCAAGTGCCCATCTTCGAAGCTATAGAACAAGCCATAGTGGTATTGATGATGATCGTTGTAGAACATCCTCGTGAGCCCGGGATGCGCGAGGAGGCCGACGAGCAGCCCCCCCAAGGTCCCGACAATGGCGTGGGAGTGGAACGCCCCCAGCGTGTCGTCCACGTTCTGAAAGAAATCTGTACGTTTGTGGAGCACCATCATGGTGTACCATGGCAGGGACCCCGCCATGAGCCCCATCAGCATCGCTGTAACATTCTGAAAGAACGTCGGCATCGTATTGGGAAATTTCGTTTCCACTCCCATTTTCTCGACGCTTACAAAATCGTTGAGAAGCTATTTCCCGACACTAGAAAAGCGTCAAGAAATTACTTTAAAAGTGTTGCTATCCCTAAAAATTACTGTAGTGCATCAAAGGTCTCAACTATTTTCCGACACTAGAAAAGCGTCAAGAAATTACTTTAAAAGTGTTGCTATCCCTAAAAATTACTGTAGTGCATCAAAGGAGTGTAACTGATCATGTTTACAAAAAATGACTAAGTTAACCTCCCATCAATAATTAGTTGATCTTTCTTTAGCAGCATGTTCTGTATAAATCAACAACCAGTTTATCAGAAATAATAACAAGTCTTCTATGGTGACCATTGAAAAGATATATTGTTAGACACGTTTAATCCACGCAAGAAGATGGTTGGCTGCCATCCAATCCACGAGATCGATTTTTCCTCTTTACAATATACTACGGAGAAAAGTTCAGCAAAAATATAGTTACAAATCGTCAAACATCATTTCCTTTTCAAAGTTTCCAAGGAATGCAATGTCTCACGCTAAGTTTTCTGGAAATTAAACAAACGGATGAAAACTCAACTAAAGCAAGACGATTCTCTCACTCAACCGAGGGATGGTAACGACCGTAGAGATTTTAAATGACGTGAAGACTGGCCAACGGCTTCTCGCTAATTTCGGCATTCATAGAATAACATATTAGACTTTTCTACCGGTCCAAGTCCCTCTACTTTTTCCTTGATTCGACTTGGTCAAGCTCCGTCTGTTCTTGCTCTAATAAACTGACCTGGAACCGCCGGCCTTCCGGCTTGCCCCGTCTGTTCTTGCTCTGCATGAAAGAATTCCACAAATCAGACAAGGACTCTTCCCCTTTATTCCATGCATGCAACCAGACTTCTCCGTCTTATTATCCCTACTCCATCAAGAAAGTCAACAATAGATATCCCCACTCCATCAATAAATACCCCCACAAACCTCAGCCTTTCTCACCACCTCCTCCTCGCTTGCCTTTGGAATCCAACAAACGCAAGCCGTCCTAGTCCCAATGGCCAATCCGTCACTTCTCTTTGCCGCTTTCTTCGTTGCCCTCCTCGTCCAAGGTTTGCTTCATGATGCATTTCAAGGCCTCTGAGCCTGGTTTTTGTCTTCCTTCTTGATAAAATATGTCCAACCTCTAAAATTTCAGGTGCTCTTTCAACTACGTTCACGATCAAGAACAACTGCCCCTACACGATCTGGCCTGGAGTGCAGAACAACCCCAATGTCCCTGCATTCCCGCAGACGGGCTTCGAGCTCGCTGCCTCGGCCTCCAGCTCAATAACTGCCCCGAACAAGTGGGCCGGCAGGATGTGGGGCCGGACGGGGTGCTCCAACGCGTCGGGGAGATTTACATGTCAGACGGGTGACTGTGGCACCGGGCAGGTGGCATGCAACGGCAATGGCGGCGCCCCGCCCACCACACTCCTCGAGTTCACCCTGCAAGGCGACGGCGGGAAGGATTTTTACGATGTTAGTTTGGTCGACGGCTTCGATTTGCCGGCCTCCATTGCACCACAGGGCGTGTCCGGCTGCACCACCACATCGTGCTCGGCGGACATCAACGCCAAGTGCCCGTCCGAGCTGCAGCTGACGGCATCCGGTTCTGTCGTCGGCTGCAAGAGCGCTTGCCTGGCTTTCAACCAGGACCAGTACTGCTGCACCGGTGCCTACAACAGCCCGAGCACTTGCAAGCCCACGAACTATTCGGAGTTCTTCAAGAACTTATGCCCTCAGGCCTACAGCTATGCTTATGATGATAGCAGCAGCACCTTCACTTGCACCGGAGCTGATTACCTCATTACCTTCTGTCCTTGAGAATGTTGGTGTACTACAAAATCTTTATTATCTACCTAGCCAGTAACAATGCAAGAATAAGACCCTAGCTCCGGAGCGACGCTCACGCTCCGTCTTTGTGTGACGGCACAGGGCAATAAAAATAGATTCCTATTTCAAATAAATAAACTTTGTTACTCATTACATTTGAGGGGAGCACCGGCCTCCCATACTGTATCAAGGGCAATAATCCGATAGCAAGTACAGTGATATGTGATATTGATAACTCATCCCGCTATTGGAGCTTGCTTCAATAGTACTCACACCCCTCTCTGTTTAGCAATCAAAAATTCTATATTGGATTCCCATGTGGTGCATCTTTTCAGATTCAGAACGGAATAATTATCATATAAATGACTCTTTTCTTTTTTAATTAAAGAGATCTTTTGAATATAGGATACTGGACGTTAAAGAAGGAAGAATTCATGAGAGGGAAGGTCAAAGGATTGGCAAGGAATGCTATGGTCGCTGGTTTGTTGCATATAAGAAATTCCTCCCTCCCATAAGAAGATTGCAGGTGTCTTCTTCTAAGAGAACCATTATGATGCTGTAAGGTGATTAAGTGCGGAGCGTCCAGCTTAAAGGATATAATTTAGCAACCGCTGGTGTACATGAAAATGAGCGTGCTAACATTTTTTTTCCAGAAAGTATGAATCAGACGACAGATTTTTGTGTGTTATTATTTCCCACTGGCCAACGACCCGTTAGGAAAAACGTTTTTTAGGCTAATGTGGTTTGTTAGTTTTACCTTAAAAAAGTATGAATTTTTTTTGGTAAGTGGTTTGCATTTCAGGAGTTGAAGAATCTCTAATCGAGTCATCAGATATATATTGCTCTCGATTGGTCTTCATCTTATTCTAAAAAATTTATAAATTATCATTAAGCACATAAGCTTCCAAACTATTAACAAAAATAAAGAATATCAACTAAGAAATTCCACAAAAACAAACTTTTCTTATTGGCGTAATTAAGTACATTAGCTAATAGTATCAATTAACAAAGAAATTTCAAAAAAAAAAAAAAGCTTCCAAAGTCTAGAATACTGATACATAACATAGGCAAACGACTCAAGCTTGATTTAGACTACAAATTACTACAAACGAATGAAACCCCTTTTTAGCTATAAAATGGAGTCAGGCCTGCCCTCTTCGTCGTGACCTACCACATACATCATGCCTTCGGCCAGCTCTATGGAGAATTCATCAGCTATTAAATGCTTTATTATTATTATTTTTATTTTTAAAAGTAAAAATAAAATCTTTAGAATGAAAGCAAAGGAGCCTTGCTAGAAGGTTTTGATGCATGTGTGGCTGAAGCAATGCATGAGATGTTTCCCTTAGATAGTTAGAATCATGTGAGTGTGGATACATGACATGGATCTTGATGAGTACATAGCCGGCCAAGGTGTGGCATGGTTTTGGAGAGAAGAAGCAGCTGGTTGGCTGGAGACTGAGAAGTAAGAACTAAGAAGCCATTCTCAAGTCCAAGAAAGAGATCTTGGAGGGACCTGGACTGATCCATCGAGGAAGGCAAGAAAGGGCTAGTTGGAGGTTGCACACCTTCAACACCGCACATGATTAGAGAGAGATTCCAGCAAAAAAAGTTAGGATTTTATTCCGCATTATCAACTCATATGACAGAGGTATACAAATAATATTAAAAAAAAAATTCACTCTCTCTGGGATAAGGAAGAAAACAAAAAAGTGAGAAAGAAAACAATTAACAAGAAAAAAAAATTAGAAAATAAAGATTTCTAATGTAACAACCGTAAAAATAGAATACATTCAAATTTCAAAAAAAAATAAATAAAGAGATATCTTTCTTTAGAAATAAAGGAAATAGATGAGCATACTAGAGAAAGAAAAAGGTGTTGAAGAGCATCAATGGGGCATTGATAATGTAGCGATTGGAGACGATAGAGTAGGTTCAGAACTTCAGAGTTCAGATCAGCGAAGTAGAGTAGGTTCAGAACTTTAGATCGGCTGCGTGAAAAAAGGAAGAGCACGAGACAGTGCATGAAAGAAGGAAGAGCAAGAGTCATTGAGTCAAAGTATATATATTTTTATTTATTTTTAATTTTTAATTTTTAATATTTGTATATATATATATATTTAAAATTTAAATATATTATATAAAGTTAACGGAGATGAGGATGGGTAAACAAGGATGGGGCGAAGAATACCGTAAATGTTTACCCGCTTATTCTTTAACGAAAAAATCTCCGTTACCTATTAAATCGTTTAAATTAAAGATTTTTTGATATGTTAAAAATGATATTGACTAAGTAAAAAACAAAAAAAATTACCATCCCTAAGTTTTGGATAAGTTTGAATTGTCTGCAGCAGGTGCATTATTAAATAGGAGCCATCACTCACCTAGAAATTGGAAGGCTCTCGCACGGTGTCTCCATCCGATGCATTTGATAGAGCGATAGCGCAAGAGCCTATCGTATCTAAGCTATGCCACGTGCTTGAGTTAAGAGATATTATATGAGAACCTTCCGGGTCCAAGATGAACATGGACCAACTATCGGAGCGTGCATGGCCCGCTGTGCGGTGCAAAATATGCATGCACCGCGGAAGATCGGTGCCGCCGATGGCTTCCAAATTCATAAAATCGCATGGCTAGTCTTGCCGACTAGTACGCGCGTCGTTTGTTGCATTACCTATCCGTTTGGTGGGAGTACACTACCTTGGAATTCTTCGACAGAGTTTCTAGTGCAAAAGAATTCCACGATTCATAATTTCGCACGCGGACTTCTTCTCTTCCTTTCGTCGCACGTAACCAAATTTCTCCACCTCCCCCCGGCCCCGGCATTCCAACTACAGGTCAAGCAGTGTCCCCTATAGATACCAACCACAGGCCCCGTAATCTCATCAAACGAACCCAAGCTTTCCTCCATGGCCAACCCTTCGCTTCTCGTCACCGTTTTCTTTTCTGCCCTCCTCGTCCAAGGTCTGTTTCATGGATCCATTTATAGGCCTCTAAGCGCTTTCTACTTAATTTCTTTCTTCTACTAAATCTTTGTTTGACATCCAAATCTAAAATGGCATGCAGGTGGGCTTTTGTTGGAAATTGAGAAGACTCTTCGTATCCCAAGCTCATCTTGGACTTGGAGATGCTGGAATTAATTTGTAATAAATGAGTGTGGAAGTCTAAGTGTCTTTTGTATTTTCTATGTGACATTAATGAGTGTGAAAGTCTAAGAGATATCTAGAAGAATGAAGAGTCAGTTATGAAAACGAAGAGACACATGGGAAGACTAAAAGGTTACATTATGATGTATTTATGAGAGAAGCTCAATAGGCACTTTCTATGTCTATAAATAGGTCAATATGTATTGAGTTTAAGTGTGTGGGAAAAGTTTATGAAATGAGTTTCTAAATGCTATTACTCCCACTCCAAGCATTTCCTCTTGAGCATTATCCAAGTACCTATCTATCAAAGTTTTTTATAATTTCCTTCTTCCAACAATTGGTATCAGAGCCTGGTTGGCTAAGTTAAGATGGCTTCTGTGAGTAGTGCCGGGAATGTCCAACCTCAACTCCCAAGGTTTGATGGAAAGAATTTGAGCATTGGAAGATCCAGATGGAGGTGCTGTTCGGTTTTCAGGAGCTGACCGAGATTATTGAAGAAGGATTTGTCGAGCCAGGAGCAACGGCAGATTCAACAACGGAGGAGCAGAAGACAACAAAAGAAAATCGTAAGAAAGATCGTAAGGCTCTCTTTTACATCTTTCAAGCGATAGATTCGTCAATATTTGAAAAAGTGGCAAATTCAAAGACGGCAAAGGAAGCATGGGATACTCTCATCAAAATTTACAAAGGTGTTGAGAAGGTCCAGAAGGTTCGGCTTCAGACTCTTCGTCGACAATATGAGCTCCTTCAGATGGAAAAGTCGGAGTCCATTTCCGACTATTTCTCACGGGTCTTGACTCTTGTCAATCAAATGAAGGCCAATGGTGAGACTATTGGTGATCAACTTATTGTCGAGAAGATCCTTCGGATGCTAACGTTACAGTTTGAATATATTGTAACTTCCATCGAAGAGTCACGTGACCTCTCTGTTTTGACCGTGGATGAGTTGGTTGGCTCTCTACAAATGCATGAGCAACGACTCAAGGAGAAGGCCAAGACGGTGGAGGAGGCTCTTCAAAGCCAGTTGGTGTTGCCTAATGACAAGAAGAATCTTTCTACTCAAATGAAAGATAAAAGGCGGCAGGAGAAGCAACCTCGACAACAAAAAGATAAGTCCCATATTCAATGTTTTAATTGTAAAAAGTATGGGCATTATAAATCTGAGTGTCGAAGCAAAGATCTGGTGGTCAAAAGTTTCATGCTAAAGTAGCAAGTTCTGTCGACAGATTTGATGATGAGCATGATAATGCTCTTTTATTCACGTGTGATGCTTCGGTGGAGAACCATAAGAATGTTTGGTACTTAGACACTGGATGCAGTAATCACATGTGTGGTGAAAAGAAGTTATTCTCACATTTCGATGACACCTTTCATTCGGAGGTGAGGTTCGGGAATGATACAAATTTCCTATCATGGGAAAGGGAAGCATTAAAATCAAGATAAAAGATGGATCGGTTTCAACCATTTCCAACGTCCATTATGTTCCTGGCCTTCGAGAGAATCTCCTGAGCATAGGACAGTTGTCCGAGCGAGGCTATCACATAATCATCAAGGATGAGGTTTGCATGATTCATGATGGCAAAGGAGGATTGATTGCGAAGGTAAAAATGGCTCAAAATCGCCTTTTTCCTTTGTATATTAATTATGCTACATCGTGTTTTAGTGCCTCGGTGCAAGATTCTTCATGGCTTTGGCACAAGCGGTTCGGACATATGAATTTCGACAGCTTGAAGCTATTGTGTCGAAAGAAGATGGTGCGAGGTATGTCCGAAATTTCTTCTCCAAAGGAGATCTGCGAACCATGCGTCATTGGGAAGAAATCTAGAGAAAGCTTCCCTTCAGGACAATCATGGAGAGCGATGAAGCCATTGGAGTTAGTTCACTCTGATCTCTGCGGACCGCTCGGTGAATCATCGAATCAAGGGTACAGGTATTTTATTACCTTCATCGATGACTTTAGCAGAAAAACATGGGTTTATTTCTTGAAGCAGAAGTCCGACGCCATCGATGCTTTCAAAGAGTTTAAAGCCTATGTTGAAAACCAAAGTGGGCACAAAATTCGGATTCTCCGAACTGATCGTGGCACAGAATATTTGGTTGGTGATGGTTTCTTCAAGCAATGCGGCATCAAGCATCAATTGACAGCACGGTATACTCCTCAACAGAACGGAGTAGCAGAAAGGAAAAACCGCACTATTGTCGATATGGTACGTACTATGCTTCATTCTAAACATTTGCCAAAGCATTTCTGGGCGGAGGCGGTTGCTTGTGCTATTTATTTGTTGAACAGATGTCCCACTAAAGGTCTTGAGTTCAAGACACCGACGGAGGTATGGAGTGGTCGAATCCCTTCAGTTCTGCATCTTCGTGTGTTTGGGTGTATTGCTTATGCCCATGTGCCAAATGAGCTACGTAAGAAGCTTGATGAGAAGAGCGAGAAGTGCATCTTCTTCGGTTACAGCAATGAGACAAAGGGTTATCGATTGTATAATCCAGTAACAAAAAAGGTCATTATAAGTCGAGATGTTACCTTCGATGAGGAAGGAGAGTGGACTTGGAACTCAGAAGAAAAGAAGCAGTTTCGCTTCGTCCTAGATGAGGAGGAGACGGTTCAGTCCGATTCAGATAGTCAATCTGAACCAGTAGCAGCTTCGATGGAACCAGGTTCGATAGCAGGGACTACAACAGCAGTTACTTCATCAATTCCTGTCGAACATCTTACTGAAAGTTCCTCACGTCCACGGCGAGAACGAGTTTTGCCAACTCGTTTAAGGGATTGCATTTTGTCAAAAGATGATGATCCCTCTGATGAAGAAATTATCAATTTTGCTCTTTTTGCAGATTGTCATCCCACAAAGTTTCAGGAGGCTTCCCAAGATGATGATTGGGTTCGTGCGATGGATGATGAGATCCATGCAATCGAGAAAAATGATACATGGGAGCTCACTTCTCTTCTAGAAGGCAAGAAGTCCGCTGAAGCAGAATATATAGCAGCGGCTTATTGTGCTACTCAAGCAGTTTGGTTGCGTCCGATGCTTGCTGAGTTACAGCATAAGCAGAAGCATTCGATGATGATTTATTGTGATAACAAGTCAGCAATTGCCCTAGCAAAGAATCCAGTCTTCCATGGAAGAAGCAAGCACATTGATATAAAGTACCACTTCATTCGAGATCTGGTGAAATCTGAGGAGATTGTGCTGCAGTATTGCAAGACGGAAGACCAAGTGGCTGATATGTTCACTAAGCCGTTGAAGTCAGATTCCTTCCTCAAACTCAAGAGACTGATCGGCATGGTCAAGATGACCTCGGTCTAAGGGAGGCTGTTGGAAATTGAGAAGACTCTTCGTATCCCAAGCTCATCTTGGACTTGGAGATGTTGGAATTAATTTGTAATAAATGAGTGTGGAAGTCTAAGTGTCTTTTGTATTTTCTATGTGACATTAATGAGTGTGGAAGTCTAAGAGATATCTAGAAGAATGAAGAGTCAGTTATGAAAACGAAGAGACACATGGGAAGACTAAAAGGTTACATTATGATGTATTTATGAGAGAAGCTCAATAGGCACTTTCTATGTCTATAAATAGGTCAATATGTATTGAGTTTAAGTGTGGGAAAAGTTTATGAAATGAGATTCTAAATGCTATTACTCCCACTCCAAGCATTTCCTCTTGAGCATTATCCAAGTACCTATCTATCAAAGTTTTTTATAATTTCCTTCTTCCAACAGCTTTCAATTACTTTGACCCTCAAGAACAACTGCCACAAGACGGTGTGGCCCGCTGCTCAGGACAACTATAAATCCCCTGCCTTTCCCAACACCGGCTTCGAGCTTGCTGCAGCGGCCTCCAAATCAATAGACCCTCCGGCACATTGGGCTGGCCGGATATGGGCCCGTACGGGGTGCTCCACCGATGCGTATTATGGATTGACATAAATATATACAGTAATTTATGGATTGCCCTAAATATTAGCTTATCGACCATGTTAGATAAGTGATCATCAATGTATTCGCATCAAAGTAAAATTATTCGATCAATATTAACTAACTCTATGTAATAGAATGTATGAGGTCTAAAAAAAGTTTTTGATTGAAAATTTGGGGATTAAAATATATTTTTGTCTAAAAAGAAATTCTTACTTAATTCTTCAATTGGGGGAAAGCATCCTTGCCTATCTTTAGAATGTTTGTTAATTTTTATGTTGATCAAATTAGGGATCCATCCATCTAGAAAGCATATCTCAGGCTGCACTCATATGCAAAATCCTACTTAACTACTATAACACATTTTTTAAGCAATGAATACGAATACATCTATAGTTTAAAAACCCCAGTCTGAGTTCCAAAACTACGACTTGGCAACAACTTCTGTATATACTCCTTTATCTAAAGTATGCATTGATATTCAATAGAATTTTTATTTAAATAACCCAGGGGTTCTACTGTTCAAGATGGCCTAAGACAGTTAAGCAAGAGGCCGAACCGTCTTTATCTCATGCTGGATTAGGAGATTTTAGCTGATCACATAGCCAGCTTAAGCCTTCTAAGATTTTCGAGATACTGATTGAGGCAACTCTTGTAAAGCTGGTTACTCTAGGCATTCACTATTTTCGTCAACTCTATTTTGCTTTCTTTTCCTTTTAGCCAATCTACTGGATTTCATAATTTTTCCTTATAAAAATGGTGATTATCACACTTTTGAAGCATGCAATGGGCTAGGTCAAAAGGCACTACAAAAAAAATCAACTTTTGCTTAGGATTTTTTTCATAGGAAAGATGAAAAAAATCACAGGACAAGCCTTTTCTTATGATTTCTGTTGTTGGCAAAAGTTCAAAAAAGTCATAAGCAAAATTGCATTGGGAAAGCCTTTGCCTACAACTTTCATAAAATCGTAGGGAAAGAATAGAACTTGTCCTTACGATTTTTTTTCGTAGGTAAAGTTTATATTTCATATGGAAAGTATGATCAGAATTTGAAATTTAAATTTAAAATTTAAAAACTTTTGCCTACAAAAATAAAAATCGTAGGGAAAAGAAAAAAAGTATATTTTTAAATTACTTTTCCCTGTGGCAAATAAAAAATCACAGGAAAAAGTTGGCTAATAATAATTTTTAATAATTTCTTTCCCTATTAGTAATGACAAAATCGTAAGGAAAAATTAAAAAAATATATTTTTTTATACTACCAGAAAAAGCCCTTTCACCAAGGGACATCACCAAGGAATATGTCCCTCAAAAAATTACCAAAGAATTAAAAAGGGATTTTCAAGGGATTTTAAATTACATTTAAAATATAGTTTTGGTGAGCAATCTCTAAGGGATTTTCTAGGGATATATTTTTCTTGATAAATTCCTTGAAAATACCTTGGTAATCTGCAAGCGATCAGTGAGTGATTATTTAAATAATTTTAGCAAGAAATTTGCAAGAAAAGTTTGGTCCCTTAAAAATTTACTAAGGGATAAATCCCTTGATGCTGATAAGATATTTTTAAAAAATAAAAAAATATCAAAGAGGGATTTTTTTTCTTAGAAATCCCTTAGTGATTTTAAAATCTTATACGAAGTATATGTCATTTATAGATTCTCTCACTAGCATAAAAATAAAAGTCATAAGTAAAATTAATATTATGTACTAATTTTTAATACCATTAATTAAACCAAAAAAATTTCTTCATTCCTTCCTCTCTCTCTAACTCATTCAAATCTTATCAAAACCCTGGGCTTACATCCTTTGTTGCCAATGATCAGATTGATGTAGTAGTAAGGGACTAGCCTTTGAACCCTTTGGTTATAGGTTCAAACCACTGCTTCTATGTCTTTATTAAGTGGTTGAACAATGAGATCTTCTCGTTGAATGGAAAGGTGCTCATTCCATAATGGGTTCAAATGTTGACCATAAATTCCTTACAAATCATCCCCTTACCAAGGGATTTCTAAGATCATATATTCCAAGGGATTTTTGACTTTCACCAAGGGACACTCTTCATCAAAGGATTTTTTACTTTCATTGGATCAAGGAATTTTTTTAAAAGTCTTTACCTATGAAAAAAAAATCATAGGAAAGTGATTAAATAATTATTTTTTAACCATTTTTACCTGCAAGAATAAATCAAATCATTAAAAAAAATGATAAATAAATATATATTTTTTCCTATGAAATATGTCTAAAATCATAGAAAGTGTTGCCATAAAAATTCGTTCTTCGACTCGAGTGCGGCCTACCTCTAGACCAGGATGTTGATCTTTCGTCTGGGTAAACCTGCAAGATAGTCCTCACGCAGGGAACGTTGAAGGTGGCCCCTATGGAAGACCCTCCAATGTCTAAGTCAGTGGAGATTCACAGCAAGCAGATATGATGAAAAGGCATTTGCAAAAGAGTTCCTTAAGAATGACTTCTCGAGTGTTGAAAAACTCTGCTCAAGCTCCAATGGGTTCTCAGTGAAAGAGTATCCGTACCTGAAGAAATTTTAGGATAGGGTATTTATATATGGCTGGAATGATGGCGGATAGTTACCTAACTTCTTGAACGTGCCTTAGGGAATCAGAAATCGTCATGATTTGAATCTGATTTGAATCAAGTTAGTTATGAAGTTGATAGGATTCGAATCCTATTTGTTATGAGGATGAACAGCCAAGGAAGCTAATTGGTTCTTTAAGATTAGGTTACATGGTTATTTTTGGATAATATGTCATATTTGGCTTTATTCCCTTCCTAGAAATGTTGGGAGCCACCGCAATCGAAATCTTGTCAAATAATCAAGGATCTAATTTTATGTTGATTGCGATTAGAGGGTCATACTCGGCTCCCAGTCCCTATTTCAGGAAGATTGTTCTTGATGTTGCCGAGGCATGGAAAGGCTTGGTCCTATCGAAGTATAGAGGTGGCTCGGTCCTGTCGAGGTATGAAAATAATTTGAAATCACCAAAGCTCGGACCTGCCAAGGTATGACAATTTTGTCTTTTTCTGAACATGATATCTGGCAGGCAAAAATCAAAAATGATCCTAACCTTTTTGTTATATGCACGGATATTAACGCAATGATAATTTTATCTCTTATCACATGCTCCCTACTCCCTAGTCTGAAGTGTAGGTTCGGGCGTAGGGAGTAGAGTTCCAAATGGCTTCATTCGACTGGAGAAATTCAAACTGGCGGAGGCATGCCATGAGGCCTTCATAAATGTCTGGCATCGTTTTATCATTTCTTCCCATCGTACCAGGAGAAAACACTTCACCTTTCGCTATTGGCCTTAGGTGGAATTACATGTGGTAGGCTCAGTAGCGTTCGGGCTAAAGTTGGCGATGCATGGGGATCCTTGTTGAGACGGTTTAAAAGGAGTCAAGCGGTGTGCTACCCTCAGTTACATTTTCTTCCTATTTTCTTCTCCAAAGATCGAACATTTTTTATCTAGAAAGTAATATGGTTGACGCCTCTTCTACTGATCTTGGAGACATGGAGCATCCTATCAATGTTGCCTCGACAATAACTCCGACGGATCTGGAGAGGATTCACCAAGATTACTGGTTTATAGGTGATATTCGAACGCGAGTTCCTGGTCCTAGGCAGAGGATACCTAATCAACTGAAGATGGGAGCTTTTTTCTATAAGGAAAGTTTCAAAGCGGGTCTTCGTTTTTCTCTTCATCCTCTAATAAAAGGTGTAATTGAGTATTATGGCATCTATCCCACAATGGTCACACCAAATAGCTGGCATTACATTATCGGGTTTGTCTCAATGTGCGCGCTTATGGGAGTGACGGCGACGGTTCCTTTGTTTTGGGCCTGCTACAGTCTTACATCCTCCAAGGATTCATCTTGGCCTTATATAGGACCACAAAAGAATTTCAAGAGGATCTCGAAGGTCTTGACCTCCATCAAAGGATGGAAGTCGCAATTTTTTCTTGTCAAATGGAATGATGCATACGACTTTCCCATCAATGGGCACCTCTCGCCTTAGAGCCAAACCAGCGTCCGACACTGTCGAAGGCAAAAAAAGAGGACTTCAATATTCTTTATGGTAGCAAGGCAATCACAATTGACACCCTCCTATCCGATGAGGCCCTCCACCATGCTGGGCTAAGCAAGGTTAACCCCTTAGGTGAGTTTCACATCATTTCTCCCATGTTTAGATATGTTTATAAGGGTGTAGCTGACTGTCCAATGGCTCATGCGTTGCATTGATTAGGTTTGAGCTTGGGGCTCAGATGAGAGAAATTCTGAAATCGACTCTGGTGGTTCAAGCAAAGGGAAGGGCGTGAAGCACCCTCGCACCATATCGTTGACTCCTGTGAGAGGAAAAAAGGCTAAGGTTGAGCAAAAACCTTCATCTTCTTTCGAACTTAAGCTATCCTTGTCAAGCCACTCACAGGAGGAGGCTAGGTTCCGGTCCCTAGTCCTCTGAGGGGAGGCATTGGGAAGGAGTCAAATCTAGCTTTTGTCGTAGCTTCGGAGTCCAGGGAGCAGATGCTGAAAGATGGATCTAAAGGAATGATGATTCGAGGAGAGTTGGGGCCTGCTCACCCATTTGAATCAGTAGGCAACAATTTTTAAATAACAGAGCTTTTTTACCTGATGGTTACCGATGTGTATTACCTGAAAGAAGATGGTTCCATGAGTTAGCAAAAGTTGAAGGAATTGCTTTTTGAGGATTGTACAACTTCCTTAGCGGGGAGTATTGTCTTGCCCATGGTGGAATCTCCTCCTCGACGAGGAGAGAAAGAAAGGAGGGATCCATCGGGCGAAAAGGGAATCCCCTCGGTGAGGTTAGATGAACCAGGATCTTTGAGGACATTGGCAAGTGACGATGAGGGCGGAACAAACCGGCTCAGCCCTCTCATCCATCCTTCGGGCCTTCCCACCAAGGAATTGTGATCTCGGATTGACAACTTTCTTGCCCTTCTTTTTTTGGACGAGAAGGATCCTCCTGAAGAAGAGGAGAAGGAAACCAAAATCGAAAGGTTACTTTTATGGTTGAAGGGTATGAGATACCATTGAATTTGGAGGACTACATGTTGGTCCCCAATCGACGCATCTTGAGAGATATGAACACTTCTTGCCTTTGGGTGAGCACTCTTCTTTTCCTCGTCCTCTTGGATATTTTATATAGCTTCCCAAGCTTGCTTATTTTGCTATGTTGTAGGCAACCATCCTCCATCGGGTACTTTATAGATGTTTAACTTCTTTCCAAGAGAATCATAGACGAACTCTATGCGAAACTGAGGCACTTTAGAATGAACGAAGTTTAGCCCGCCAGCACTCAGAAGAATTAATGAAGTTACGAACTAAGCTTGAAGAAGCTCATAGATCAGCCGAGGAAGCCCAATCAGAGGCGTTAAAACTCCAAGCTGAGGTTGCTGAACTTGAGGAGGCTCAAAAATTGGCTGATGAAACTTGATCAGAGTTGTTGAAGTTTCGAGCTAAGGCTGCGAAGGAGATGGACCTCGTAAATGGCAGAGTAGCCGAGGAGAGATGTGGGTTCGAAAGTCGGTTTGCATCTTATCATAAACAAGTCACCAACCTTTCGGTCAAACTAGAAGGGACATGATTCGATGCCAGTGAAGACTGGGTAAGGCTCGAGCATGCCTAGCAAGATATGAACAAGTATAGAAAGAAGGGGAAAAGTCTCAGAAGAGGGCCAAGGAAGCCGAAGCCAAAGTCACTCAGCATGATGAAGAGGTATATTTGTCCCTCTTTGCTTCGTATTTGTTATGAGTTGGCCAAAGTAAAAGGAGGAGCACAGACGGTAGGGCAAGGAAGAAGATAGCTAGGGCTTGCCTAAGGAGCAGTGGAAGAGGGGTCCGATGCTGATGCTTTATAGCGTCATTAAATGGCCTCGTTACTTCATGTTCCAAGAAAAAAAGAGTTGCAATCCAGCCTTTTTTTTTGTAGTGTCAGGCTGCACTCACATACCAAATCCTACTTAACTACTATAACACATTTTTTTAATCAATGAATACAACTTCATCTATAGTTTTAAAACCCCTGAGTTCCAAAACTACGACATGGCAACAAATTACGTATATAGTCCTTTATCTAAAGTATGCTTTGATCAATAGAATTTTTATTTAAATAACCCAGGGGTTCTACTGTTCAAGATGGCCTAAGATAGTTAAGCAAGAGGCCGAACCGTCTTTATCTCATGCTGGATTAGTAAGGCCTCCTCCTCGGTGCTCAGGGGCTCAAAAATCCCTAGTTCGGATCAATCAATCCCTCTAACCTCAAGGTCAGCATAGTAAGCCACTCGATGGAGCCCAAGACATCGAACTCCTTAAGGTCGATTCTTTAAAGGATGAGGAGAGAGAGGATGACTTGTAGGACTATTTAGGGGCATCCAAGATTTTTAGGTTGGAGCTTGAAACTTAGGAAAGCTCTACTAATCTAAGTGGACGCTATGAGTGATCAAGGATCAGTTCCTAGAAAAAAAAATCTCTAAAGTTGGAGCATGGAACTTGTAGTTTTCTCACCAATCTTGAATAGATCCGAGGTGTGATTGAAGGCAACTCCTTTCTAAGGTCAAGTCTCTTAGCTAGGTTGATAACTGAAACTTGGCAAGATTTTGCTGATTAATGTTGGCCTACGAGTTTTTAAGAACTATTCCTAGAAATAAGTCTCTTAGGATGGAATAAAACTTTGTTAATTAAGATCGGCCATGCAAGCAATTAAAGATCATTCCTAAGATTGAGGTCTTTCATATCAGGGTATGAGACTTGTATGCCATATGGAATACCTCTTAATGAGGCTTTGGTTCCATTTCAATCAACTTAATTTTTAAGATGCTTTTTATGGCTTCAACTGACTTGTTCTTTAGATAACCAAGCCAAGGAACTTCATTTAAACTCAGGGCTAATCTAAATAATTTCTGCAAGGTTATTGGTGTTTTCCTAGCTAAGTAATTATGTTAGACGTCGCCACTCCAGCACCAAACATAAGCCATACTAGTACTTTAATGGATCGATTTTGAGCCATCAACTTCTTTTTTTGGCAATGTTCTTTTTTTTTTAAATAACTTAAAGCCAATTTTCTGCATATCAATCTCTAGAGGTAGATTTTGAATCACCAACCTTTAGTGTTAACCTTCCATACATAATTAACTAGTCTTTCTTTAAGTATTTTTCTTTATAAGTTAATGAAAATTCTTTTAGAAATAACAAATTTCCTATTATTGATGATCATTATTATAAATAATAAATTTTTCATGGATTTACAATTATGATATATGCTGCTCTTATTCATCTCCACTACGATTGAAAAATAAATACCTTAACTTTTCATTAATACCACTTATTACTATACATCAAAGGAGAGTAACTGATAAAAGATATTGTTTACAAAGGAATAACTAAGTTAACCTCCCATGAATAATTAGTTGATCTTTCTTTAGCAACATATTCTTTAAGGGAGTCAATTATCATGGAAGCTCATGAAGGTGGTCTTGGAGGATTTTGTAGGAGATAAAACTTTGGCTCTTATGCAAGAAAAGTTTTATTGATCAAAATGGAAAGGGACATTAACAGGTATGCGTTGTAGAATTTGTCATATAGCCAAAAGCCATAGCCAAAATACTGGTTTGTATACTTCACTTCCAATCCCCAATGCTCCCTGGAAATATGTTAGTTTGGATTTTATTGTTAGTTTTCCAAAAACTCAAAGGAACAAAAACTCAATCATGGTTGTCATTGATCACTTCTCCAAAATGGCACCTTTTGTTCCTTGCAATAAGACTTCTGATGCGTCGTCTCTTATTGCTGACTTATACTTTCGAGAGATTATTAAACTATATGAAATTCCAAAATCCATTATTTTTGATCGAGATTCAAAAATTTTAAGTTATTTTTGGTGTACTCTCTAGAGAAAATCGGGAACTAATCTAAATTTTAGTTATTATCATTTCCAAACTGATGGTCGAACTGAAGTTGTCAATCGAAGTATGAAAAATCTTTTAAGAAGTTATACAGGAAATAATTTACATTAGTGGGATCATAATTATTTTGGCACAAATTGAATTTTCTTACAATCAATCTACAAGGCAAATTATTGGACTTAGTCCATTTCAAGTTTTCTATGGCCAAAATCCCATAAGTCCTTTGGACTTAATGCCACTTCCTACTACTTTTCATTTCAGTGGAGTTATAGAAGAGAGAGTAAAAAGAATTAAAACACTCCATGAACAATTTCATGAAAAGATTGCTAAACAGAATGAAAGTACATGAGGAATGCCAACAAACATAGGAAGCATGTTGAATTTAAAAAAGGAGACCTAGTATGGATTCATCTTCAAAAGGATTGTTTTTTCAGAAGAAAGTATGCTAAACTCCAACTAACTGCTGCTAGTCCTTTTAAGGTTCTTCAATGTATCGGGCAAAATGTTTATAAGACTGACTTGCCCAAAAATTATGGCATTTTGAATACTTTTAATGTTGCTCATTTGTCATTCTACTATAGAGAAAACAATATTGAAGATAGGAGGATGAGTCTTTTTCAGCCAGGGGAGATTGACACAAGAGTGTCCTCTTTGATGCTAATGACTTGGGAACCAAAAGGACTAAAGATGCTTTCAATAGTCTCTTAGTTTTCCAAGTATTCAAGACTTCTTTTCAAGGACTGACTTTCAAATTAAATCTGAAGTTATTTTCTAAACTTTTTCCAGAAAAATAATATATGCTTCAAAATCTTAACAAGTCAAAATTTCAAAGCATTTTATGGATCTCGATTTGGAGTTTTCTTTAAAAAGTTATGACAGATTTTCTCAAGAAAGGTTATGCAGTCTCATCTACTCGAAAAGAAATTCTTTTACCTTCTCAAGTCTTTTTCATTTCTTCATGATTTTAAATCAGCATAGTAATCTGATAATATCTTGAAGTCATTAGCTAATATTAATTTTAGAATTTATTTATGCTTGGAAGGTTGTTCCAAGTCTTCTATAAATATATAGTCAGATAAGTCTTTGGAGGATAAGTGGGTAAAAATTTTAATACAAAGTATTAGAGAGGATCTTCCTTCTCTTATCAAAGTCTATATCTCTTTGGTAAATTTTTCTTAGAGTTATGAGTTCTTAAAGCCCTGTGTTCCTTGTAAAGTTTCTTTGGGTGGTGGTTATCCTATATTTCTTAGATTCTAGCTTGGATGGTGAGCTTTTATCCAGTTCCTCTTAATTCCAATCCCAAGTCCAAGCATCAGCGAGAAAGGTCAAAATGTTGTTCCTAGGTGTTCATTAGCTCCCACCCAAAGGTAAGCTCCAGAGATCTTGGCTCCACCAAAGAAGTTGACCCTCTTGAAGTAGTCGGTTCCCTCCAACAGATTAGCTTCGAGGGGCTCATCAACACCATGGCCAATGAGGAAGAAGAAGCTCACCTACTAAGGTGAACCATCGTGTCAAGCTAATTCAGAGTGGGATGTGTAAGACTTAATTTGCTTAAACATATTGATCACGATATCAATATATTATTATGATCGATAATTACCTCCAGCCATTATTATTTAATGGTCTATCCGATGAGGGTAAGGAATCCGATCTTCTTGGTTTTCCTTTGGACTGCACGGGATCTTGATCTTTCTTTCTTTAGGGATCTCGATTGATCTTCCCTTTCTCTTCTCGATGGATCGGTCTTCTAATCAACGAGCCATTGCATTCTGATGGTGTATGCCTTCAGGATTGCTCTTGATCAGGGACTCAATTCCAATGCCTCCGCTTATTAGGTTTCTCTCTCGAGAACCATGTTTTTTTAAATCTTAGGAAGGGTCCCTTTTTATACCCAATTCCTTCACCGCATGCCCCATCAAGCAAGCGTTCAGGTATTAAAGGGGGGGGGGGCTGTTATCACTTTTTAATAGGAGAAACGTAGTCAATAAAAATAGGACCATTAATAAGACGAGTTATTACATTCTCCCACTTGGTCCGTATATTTTATCAACACTGAATAAGAAACTAAATACATGAATCATAGCGATAGGTCCTCTATAATTGAGTATTATCTTCTATGTATTACAATGCATTCAATTTCTTTACCACTATTCCAAATGTGACAACATAACATAATGAATAAACCATATGTTTATTCAGAGTCCAAAAGAAAAGTTTGTCATTTCTCAAAAGTCATATAACGTGTACACCTGAACGAGAAATAAACAAACGATTGAAATAAGAGTTTCTTTGTACAAATTGTTATCAATATAATTATATCATGGAACCAACTCCCATTCTTATCACATGATCCTTAAACTTCTTAATTGGCATGCCTTTAGTCAAAGGATCAGCTATCATCAATTCAGTGCTAACGTGTTCTATGACCACTTTGTTTTCTTTAACACGTTCTCTTATGGCTAAATACTTAATGTCGATATGTTTACTTCGACTACCACTCTTATAATTTTTAGCCAAAAATATAGTAGCTGAATTGTCACAGTACAGTTTAATTGGCCTAGTAATGGAGTCAACAATTCTAAGCCCTGAGATGAAACTCTTCAACCATACACCTTGCGATGTAGCCTCAAAACAAGCAACGAACTCCGCTTCCATAGTAGAGGTAGCAGTCAAGGTCTGCTTTGCACTCCTCCATGATATGGCTCCACCAGCTAACATAAATATAAATCCTGATGTTGATTTTCGAGAATCAACGCAGCCAGCAAAGTCCGAATCTGAGTAGCCCTCTATCTCCAAACGATCAGATTGTTTATACATGAGCATGTAGTCCTTGGTCCCTTGAAGATACCTCATGACCTTTTTAGCAGCTCTCCAGTGGTCTAAACCTGGATTACTCTGATATCTTCCCAACATTCTACTGCAAATGCAATGTCAGGTCTTGTGCAAACCTGAGCATACATTAGGCTTCCAACAGCTGAAGCATATGGAATGTTGTGCATCTGTTCCCGTTCAAGTTCATTTTTAGGGCACTAGTTCAAAGCGAACTTGTCACCCTTCACTATAGGTGCAACACTTGGTGAACAATTTTTCATCCGAAATCTCTCCAAGACTTTATTGATATAAGTTTCTTGAGACAATCCCAAAATGCCTCGAGATCTTTCTCTATGGATCTTAATGCCAATGACATAAGATGCCTCACTCATATCTTTCATATCAAAATTTTTGGAGAGAAATTGTTTCACCTCATGTAGCAACCCTTTATCATTGGTTGCAAGTAGAATGTCATCCACATATAGGACCAAGAAATAAATTTTGCTCCCACTAACCTTCTAGTATATACATTGATCCATGATGTTCTCTTCAAAACCAAAGGAAGAGATCACATCATGAAATTTTAAATACCACTGACGTGAGGCTTGTTTCAATCCATATATGGATTTCTTAAGTTTGCAAACCAAATGCTCACCATCACTAGAGGAAAATCCTTCAGGCTGTTTCATGTAAACCTCTTCCTCTAGATCTCCATTAAGGAATGCGGTCTTCACATCCATTTGATGTAACTCAAAATCAAAATGAGCTACCAATGCCATAATTATTCGGAGAGAGTCTTTCTTGGATACAGGAGAAAATGTCTCCGTGTAGTCGATTCCTTCCCTCTGAGTGAATCCTTTGGCAACGAGTCTTGCTTTATATCTCTCAATGTTGCCTTGTGAGTCTTTCTTTATTTTGAAGATCCATCTACATCCAATGGCTTTTACACCATCAGGCAACTCAACAAGATCCCAGACTCGATTAGATGCCATAGATTCCATCTCTTCTTTCATGGCATTGAACCACAAGTTTGATTCCTTAGAACTCATGGCTTGTGAAAACGTTTCAGGATCATTTTCGGCTCCAATGTTATAGTCAGATTCATGTAGATACACAACATAATCACTAGGAATTGCTGATTTCTTTATTCTAGTTGATCTTCTTAATGTTGTGTCAATGACCTCTTGAGGAGTATCTTGCACAACTGATTGTTGATGAACAACACGATCTTCTAGATTACCATCAGCTTGTGAAATCTCAATGACTGGTTGTTGGGCACTTAATTGAGTTTGAGGAGTGCTATAAATAACAACCAATCCCTCACTTGAAGTGGAAGCTGGAATAACTGAATGATCTTTCTCAGAAGAAGCCAAATACTGAGATTGATCACTCCCACTGATCAAGTCATTCTCAAGAAATTTTGCATTTCTTGATTCCACAATCCTAGTGCTGTGAGATGGACAATAAAATCTATAACCCTTGGACTTCTCAGCATATCCAATAAAGTATCCACTAATAGTCCTTGGGTCTAGTTTCTTTTCTTGTGGATTATAGACTCTTACTTCAGATGGGCATCCCCAAACACGTATATGTTGCAGACTTGGTTTCCAACCTTTAAATAACTCAAATGGCATTTTGGAAACAGCCTTGGTTGGAACCCGATTCAATATATACGCAGCAGTTTTAAGAGCTTCAGTCCACAAGGATTTAGGTAAGTTAGAGCTGACAATCATGCTCCTTACCATGTCCAATAATGTTCGGTTTCTCCTTTCAGCTACACCGTTTTGGTCAGGAGACCCTGGCATGGTGTATTGTGCAACAATTCCATTTTCTTCAAGAAACCGAGCAAACGGACCAGGTGCTTGTCCATTCTCAGTGTATCTACCATAATATTCTCCACCTCTATCTGACCTCACGATTTTAATTTGCTTGCCGCATTGTTTCTCTACTTCTGCCTTAAATACCTTAAAGGCATCTAATGCTTCGTTCTTATTATGAAGTAGGTAGAGATACATATATCGTGAATAGTCATCAATAAATGAGATGAAGTATCTCTGACCATACGAATCCATATCTGGGCTACAGATATCCGTATGTATGATCTCCAGTATTTCCGAACTTCTCTTGGCATTTTTCTTGGACTTGTTGGTTTGCTTTCCCTTTATGCAGTCCACACAAGTGTCAAAATCAGTAAAATCAAGAGTATCAAGTACTCCATCTTTTACTAATCTTTTAATTCTCTCAATGGAGATATGACCTAATCTCCGATGCCACAAAATAGAGGAATTCTCATTTATAACACATCTTTTCATACCAGTTTGGGCGTGCATCACATTATAGGTGGTATTATTTTTCAAATTGATTTGGAAAAGATTGTCTGACAATGTACCATTCCCAATAAGCTTAGATTTATAAAATAAATCAACAGAGCTTTTATTAAAATTAAAGGAGTATCCTGCTGGTACAAGCCTTGACACTGAAATCAAATTTCTAGAGAAACTTGGAATATAAAATGTCTTTTCCAAATCCAAAACAAAACCAGAATGTAAAATAAGTCTGCACGTTCCAATTGCTTCCACATGTGAACCCATCTTGTTTCCTGAATAGATGCTTTGTTCACTTCCCAATGGTTTCCTTTGATTTAGAAAACCCTGCAAGGTATTTGAAACATGGATTGTAGAACCAGAATCAATCCACCATGTGTTATGACATATAACCAAATTGGATTCATGACATACGAATGAGGTTAGAGTACCTTTCTTGTCAAGCCAAGCTTTGAATTTGAGACAATCTTTCTTTATATGCCCTTTCTTCTTGCAAAAGAAGCACTTGGACTCCTTCTTGTCTTCTGTATGGATGGATACTTTACCCTTTCCTTTGCGTTTGGCTTTGGGAGCTTTAGTCTTTCTCTGAGTGACTAAATGTGCACTTTCTCCCATTTCTAAAATCAGCCTCCCTTCCTCTTGAACACACATGGTCAGAAGTTCATTAATTGACCATTTGTCCTTATGTGTATTGTAAGATATTTTGAAGGGACTATATTGCTGTGGGAGTGAGCTTAAAATAAAGTGCACCAAGAAAGATTCTGACATCTCAACCTCTAGGGATTTCAACTGAGCCGCAATGTCCCTCATCTTCATGATGTGCTCACGCACACCTCCAACCGTAGTGAGCTTCATTGATGATAATTTTGTCATTAGGGTGCTAGCCATTGCCTTATCTGAAGACTCAAATTGTGCATCAATAGCCTTCAAAAGTTCCTTGACATTTTTGCACTCAGGAATTGAACCACGTATACTAGCAGAAATTTTAGTACGTATGAACATCATACTGAGGCGATTGGACCGTTCCCATCGTTCATACGCAGCAATCTCAGCCTGAGTGCTAGTAGATGTAACTGAATGTGGTTCATCCTTCCTGATAGCATAGTCAATATCCATGCACCCTAATTGAAGAAGAATTCTCTCCTTCCATAATTTATAATTATCACCACTTAAATCGGGAATGTCACATTTCATATCAGAAATATTAACAGGCAAAATAGCTGCATAAAAATAAAATCATGTTCATGTAATTGAATTTGAGGCATATAACTTGATGTCATGTTTTACCAATGTAAACATGCAATAACATGAATCAATAACATACAATAACTACCTGTGGGCTAAGTTATTATACTCAAATAGACTCATTAGCTTAATGATGTGACTAACAAATTATATTCCTTTCTTAATTCCTGTGGGTAATTAAGAAAATAATTTGTTATCGCATCCTAATTAATTATATTAGTGCAACAAAAATTCCTGTGGGATAAGATTCATTACATTAATATAATTAGTCACAATTAATGTCATCTAACCTTATGTGATCTTTGCAACTCAATATATAATTTTGATTAATCAAAGATGCTGTGGCTACTCCTTAATTAATCAACATCATATTGATCACATGACATTGAATTCCATTATATGCATATAGATTAACCAATTTAGCATGATTATTAGGTAGTGATCTTAATCAATCGTAACATTTCCAAATCAAGATCTGAGTTAGTCAAATTGGCCAGGCCAGTGAAAGAGAAGTGGGGGTCCCCCGTTGCTTTCCTTAGGTCAGTCAACGGAACCAATTAAGTAACCACAATCTCTTTACCTTTCTAGACACCAACTGACCAATAGACCTTGAAAGGATTTGCACTGTGATTTTCACACTACCACCAAATTCATGCATAGAATAAATCTAGTACGCAGAACAGAAGACAACATTTCAATATCTATTTAATGAATTTTAAAATTATCATCTTAAGAAAAATTTTTGTTAATTAAAACACGTCCGGCCGTAGCTCATTATTCCCTTGGGCCAGTCTATGCAAAACACCGTAGGCATAGAGACTCAGGAGGCGTATTTTAATACAAAAATTTAAACTCAAGAAACAAATGATAAAAATAAATCATGTTACATGATTTAATAAAACATTAAACAGATAATAAATGCATTTAAAATCCAACCAATCCAGATTTTAAATCCCGTGAGAGAACGGAAAGACCATAAGCGAGAAAAGCGAAAACGAAAGTTTTCTCTCCTTTTTAATATGTCACCGCATGTGGTTATTGAAGCCACGTTTCCGCTGCATTTCTCTTCTTTAGTTTTTCTTTTCTTTAATGCTACGTTTCTTTTCTTTTTCTTTCTTTAATGCTATCTCTTTAATACCAAAAAAAAGAAATCCGAGAAATCCTTTAATGCCGGAAAGAAATCTTTAATAGAAAAGAAAGAGGCCACGTTTTGTTTCCGCAAAAATCGGAATCTGAAATAGGTTTAATGGTTTCTGTCAATCTCGTGAACAAAGATTAGAACTGATCGAAACCAACCTGAGATCCGAAAAATTGAAAACGAAAACACGCGCATAAAATGCTTGAAAGAGAAACATAGAAATTCTCATAAAATAAGGCAGAGGTTTTAAAAAGCTCTGATACCAAATGTAAGACATAATTTGCTTAAACATATTGATCACGATATCATATATTATTATGATCGATAATTACCTCCAGCCATTATTATTTAATGGTCTATCCGATGAGGGTAAGGAATCCGATCTTCTTGGTTTTCCTTTGGACTGCACGGGATCTTGATCTTTCTTTCTTTAGGGATCTCGATTGATCTTCCCTTTTTCTTCTCGATGGATCGGTCTTCTAATCAACGAGCCATCGCATTCTGATGGTGTATGCCTTCAGGATTGCTCTTGATCAGGGACTCAATTCCAATGCCTTCGCTTATTAGGTTTCTCTCTCGAGAACCATGTTTTTTTAAATCTTAGGAAGGGTCCCTTTTTATACCCAATTCCTTCACCGCATGCCCCATCAAGCAAGCGTTCAGGTATTAAAGGGGGGGGGGGGCTGTTATCACTTTTTAATAGGAGAAACGTAGTCAATAAAAATAGGACCATTAATAAGACGGGTTATTACAGGATGGGGATAATGAGATGAACACTAAGACTAAGGCTGAGCCTACCTAGCCAACTGCCGGTCAACAGGCTTCTACCCATTCAATCTATTTTAAAGTCTCTTCTGCTACAAGGGAGGATGTAGTGAAGGCAGTAAGGTCTCCTCCTCGATGGTCAAGGGCTCAAGTACTCAGATCAATTGGCCCCTTCGACCTCAAGGTCAGCATGGTAAGCCAATGGAGCCCCAAACATCGAAACACTTGAGATTGATTCCTCAAAGGATGAGAAGGGAGAGGATGACCTATAGGATTGCATGCTCGACATGCTCGTGATTTCCTCCCTTATCTTTGTGATTAACTCCTACATTGTGTTGATAGTTTTCTCCTTAATTTTGTTTACATATTCAAAGAAATCTGACCTATTAAAAGGCTTTGCACAATGATAAGTAATTATGGAGACCTTATCCAACCTTGATGATTTGTGATTTTTTCTTTTTTTCTTTTGTAATAAAATTTGATCAATTTTCTAAACTGTTTTGAGTAACATCTTGTAATGAACTTGGTAATGAATGAGAGAAACTTTATTTCTTTAAGTTTCTTTGCTACTATTTTTCTTCTTTGTTTTTATCATGACCCAAAATTTTTCCTCTAAAAATAATAAAGTACTTTAGGTCATTCTCACATGAAGATTGATCAAATGATTTATGGCCTTTTGAACTTCCAAAGTACTTAAGGGCTTCTAGTCATCTTGATAGGTCTTTGCTTCTCCCAAGATTTTCAAGTTGGAGCCAAAAACTTAGGATAGCTTTACCGAACTAAGTTGACCCTAGGAGTGATTGAAGACCACTTTCTAGAGATAAATCTCTCAAGTTGGAGCTTAGAAATTTGAAGCTTTCTCACCAATCTTGAATAGACTCGAGGAATGGTCGAAGGTAATTAAAGTTGACCTACGAGTATTTAAGAACCATTCCTAGAAATAAGGCCTTAAGGTCAAGATATGAGACTCAGAAACTTTATCAATTGATAATTAAAGATGTGAGCAATTAAAGATTATTCCTAAAAATAAAGTCTCTCAGATTAGGGTATGGAATTTGTATGCCTTATGAGACACATTTTAATTAGGCTTTGGTCGGCTTTCAATCAATATGATTTCAAGGTACTTTTTACGGCCTTAACTAACTTATCCTTTGAATAATCAAGCCAAAAAAACTTTATTTGGACTTAGAGCTAATTTAAGTTATTTCGGTAGTGTTATCGATGGTTTCTTAGCTAAATAATCAGGTCGAACGTTGCCATTCCCCTACCAAGCCTAAGCCATGCTAGTGTTTAATGGGCTGGTTTTGAGCGACCAACTTTCCTTTTGGTTTTTGTTCTCTCTTCTTCTTTTTTATAATTTTAAAGCACCAACCTTTAGTGTTAACCTTCCATACATAATTAACTAGTCTTTCTTTAAGTATTTTTCTTTATAAGTTAATGAATTTTATTTAGAAATAACAAATTTCCTATTATTCATGATCATTATTATAAATAATAAATTTTTCATGGATTTATAATTCTGATATATGCTTCTCTTATTCATCTCCTACTGCTATTGAAAAATAAATACCTTAGGTTTTTTTTTTTGGTACAGCCGGGCGATCACGCCAATATAGGATGAGTCAAACCCGATATATCAGAATACAAAATTTGGGATAAAATAAGCGGACAAGTGTCAACCTGGTTCCAGCGATCCAGAAGCCAGAATGTTTACAATGAAATATGCACATCAAAGGAGAGTAACTGATAAAAGATAACGTTTACAATGAAATGACTAAGTTAACCTCCTATGAATAATTTTTTGACCTTTCTTTAGCAGCATGTTCTTTATATATCAACAACTAGTTTATCAGAAATAATAACAAGTCTTCTATGGTGACCATTGAAAAGATTGTTAGACACGTTTAATGCACGCAAGAAGATGGGTGGCTGCCATCCAATCCACGAGAATTTTCCTCTTTACAATATACTACGGAGAAAAGTTCAACAAAAATATAGTTACAAATCGTCAAAACATCGTTTCCTTTTTCAAAGTTTCCAAGGAATGCAATGTCTTACGCTTAAGTTTTCTGGAAAACAAACGGATTAAAACTCAACTAAAGCAAGACGATTCTCTCACTCAACCGAGGGATGGAAATGACCGTAGAGATTTTAACTGACGTGAAGACTGGCCAACGGCTTCTCGCTAATTTCCGTATTCATAGAATCACATATTAGACTTTCCTACCAGTCCAAGTCCCTCTAGATGGCGCAAGAATTCCTCTAATAAACAGACCTGGAACCGCCGGCCTTCGTTCTTGCTCTGCATGAAAGAATTCCACAAATCAGGCAAGGACTCTTCCCCTTCATTCCATGCATGTAACCAGACTTCTCCGTCTTATTAGTTATTATCCCTACTTCATCAAGAAAGCCAACAATAGTTATCCCCACTCCGTCAATAAAAACCCCCACAAACCTCAGCCTTTTGTTGGGAATGCACAGTGGAGAGGTGGACAAAATATTATCACTTAGGCAATGTAAAGAAGAAGAGAAGAAATATCTATTTATTTCTCATTTGGATTGCTGAAAAATGTTTTGTAAAACTATAGATTACATAGCTATTTATAGAGCCAACACATAGACTCTTGAAATTCTACATTAACTCTTCTTAGAAAATATCAAAAGTCATATTTAACCCTCTTAGGAAATAGAAGAGACATATTAAACTCATCTAGAAAATAGTAAGAGTTATTTCAAAAAAAAAAAAAACCTGAACCATTATAGCAGTCCTTTCATTTTTCTAGAAATATTTTTGGGAAGTGCAAATTACTCTTTAACACCCCCTCTTAATTTGCAATTCTAGGAAGCATACACAAGCCAATGAAATATCTGAAGAAAAGTGGCCCAATGGACGTATCAATCAGACTTCCAAAGCAAGCATACAAAATCCACTTGCAATCTTCGATTGCTTCTTGAACTTTTCAAACTTCTCACTTGTAACAGCTTTGGTGAGAAAATCTGCAGGTTACTCACTTGTATTGATGAACTCTAAATAGATTTCTTCTTTGTTCATTATGTCTTTTATAAAATGGTATCTAAGCTTGATATGCTTGGACCTAGCATGAAAAATAGGATTTTTAGTCATTGCAATAGCTAACATGTTGTCACAATAGATTGTATTTGGTTGTTCTTGTTTTTGTTTCAAATCAAATAGAATTCTCCTTAGCCAAATAGCTTCACAAGTTGCATCAGTAGCAGCAATATATTCTGCCTTAGTTGAAGATAAAGCTGTTATTTTATGTTTCTTTGAGCTTCAAGATACTACCTTTTTACCAAGACAGAACAAGTATCATGATGTGCTTTTTCGATCATCTAAGGATCCAGCCCAATCACTATCAGTAAAGCTAATCAAAGAATTCTTTTTTTTTTTGACATATTAATGCCTTTTTTGTGCCTTGCAAGTATTTTAAATTTTTTTGCTGCAACTAAATATAGCTTACTTGGTTCATTCATAAATTTGGAGATATAGAAAACATAATGCATTATATCAGATCTAGTGTTAGTGAGATAAATCAAAGATCCTACTAGACTTTTAAATTCCTTTGCATCCACTTCTTTTGCCCCATTATCAAGCTTCAACTTCTCATTTAAAGCCATAGGAGTTGTTGCTGATTTGCACTTATCCATCTAAAATTTCTTCAAGATGTCTTCAGTGTATTTCTTGAGAGATAAAAATTTCTTTCCTATATTGTTTAACTTGAATTCCAAGAAACTATTTATGAGCCCTAAATCTGTCATCTCAAATTCTTTCATCATTTTGAGCATAAAATCTTTCACCATATTCAGATTAGTACCCATATAAATAAGATCATCAACATATAGGCAAACTATAAGAATATCATTCATACCTTCCTTCTTCACATAAAGAGAAGGTTCACTTGTGCTTCTTTAGAATCCATTTTTGCAAAAATAATCATCAATTTTTCTGTTCCATGCTCTAGGAGCTTGCTTCAGTCCATAGAGAGCTTTCCGTAATCAATAAACCATATCTCTTTTATCTTTGACTTCATAGCCTTTTGATTGCTCAACATAAACTTCTTCTTCAAGCTCTTCATTGAGAAATGCGATTTGACATCAAGCTGAAATACATCTAGCTTCAATTAGGCAGCAAGAGCAAGAATTATTCAAATTATTTTCATTCTAACAACTGGTGCAAAGGTTTCGTTAAAGTCAATACTTAGTTGCTGAGAGTAGCCCTTTGCTACAAGTCTTGCATTGTGCTTTTGGATGAGTCCATTTTCATTGAATTTTATTTTGTAAACCCATTTCAAACCAATCACACTTTTATCTTCAGGTAATTTTATAAGGTCCCAAGTTTTATTCTTCTCAATTGTAGTCATCTCTTCATGCATGGCCTTTTGCCACACTTTTTCTTTGACGGTTTCTTCAAAGCTTTGTGGTTCACATGCAAAGAATGCAACTTCACATGATTCATATACTTCTCTTAATGAACGAGTCTTTCTTGGTGGTGAATTTGAATCCATCGTTGCTTGTATTAAAGAGATTCGATTTGGAGACCTTATTGGACTTGGTATAGGAGTGGGAATTTGTGGAGCTTGTTGTGATTGTTAATCTTGGCTTGATGTAGACTCCAAGAATTCATACATAGGTGATGACTGAGAAGTACTTATATCCCAACTCCAAGCTGTAGCTTTATCAAAAATAACATCTCTCAAAATAATCAACTTGTTAGTGTAAGATTTAACAAGCGATAGCCCTTTGATTCATCACTATAGCCAATAAAAATTAGCTTTTCTTCTTTTTCATCAAATTTGTCTTTGTTGGGAATAGAAATATGGGAATAAGCAATACAGCAAAATACCTTCAAGCGATTGATAACTGGTTTCTTTTTGTACCAAGCTTCAAATGGAGTCTTGTTGAGCACTACTTTTGTAGGTGACTAATTGAGAATATAGATAGCTATGTGCATTGCTTCATCCCAAAGTTTGTTAGGAAGTCCTTTGCCTTTCATCATGCTTTTAGCCATCTCCACAATTATCCGATTCTTTCTTTCAGCGATGCCAGTTTGCTGTGGTGTTCTTTGAATTGTGAGTTGCCTTTGAATGCCTTCTTTTTTGCAATACTCTATAAATGGTATGTAGATGAATTCACCTCCTCGATCAGTTCTCAGTATTTTGATTTTGTGGCTACTTTGTCTTTCTATAAGAGCTTTAAAAAGAAGAAAAATAGAAAATGCTTCTGATTTTTCTTGTAAGAAATACAACCACATCATTCTAGTACAATCATCTATAAAAAGAATGAAATATCTTTTATCACCAAATGAAGGAGTTCTTGTTGGTCCACATATATCAACATGCACCAATTCAAGAGGAGAATTAGCTCTTTAAGAAGTTTTAGGAAAAGAAAGTTTATGCATTTTCCCATAAATGCAGCCTTCACAAATATGATTTGATCTTTGAATGGAGGGAAGCCCAACTACCATATTCTTTTGCTTGAGTAGGTGAAGTCCATTGAAATTAAGATGACCATACCTTAAGTGCCATAAGTATGAGTCATCCAAAGTTTCAGATTTGAGAGCCATGTTTCCTTGTAGAGGTATGATAAGTGGAAAAACTTAGTTTGAGTTCATTTGAATAGTAGCAATTTGAGAGTTTATCTTCTTGTCCATAATTCTACACTTATCATTATCAAAGAAACAAGAATATCCATTTTGTAAAAGTTGTCCAACACTCAACAAATTATAATTCAATTTAGGAACATAAAGAACATCACTTATAAATTGTTTGTTACCTCCCTTTGAGTTGACAGCTATAATGCCTTTACCTTCAGCTTTTTGGATGTTTTCATCTTCCAATTTTACCATTGAACTAAAATTTGGGTCAAGTTAAACAAACATCTTTTGGTCCCCGATCATATGATTGCTACAATCATTGTCTAAAAACCATGTATATTGAGATTCATGTTGGATGCTCATACAAGAAAATAGCTGATCTGATTCCTCCTTGATGAACCTTACTTCTTCTTTTACATTAGTGTTTTTGTACCAATAATTATTGTAAGAATGATTAAAATTTTGCATCTCTTACATCGGAATCGGCAATCCTTACTCTCATGGTTGGTCTTCTTGCAAATACGACATTGAGAGTGAGAGACTTCAGATTATCGCTGTGCATTTTCCTTTTAGCTTTTATTTTTATTTTTTCATATTCCTCTCTTTTGAGAAGATCCTCCTTTGTTTTGGATATTTGAGTTCCTCTTTTCAAATATGTTAGCTTTGGCATGAAAAACATGATCAAGAGGTTGATTGAAAGAATGACTCAATCTTTCATCATGCACTTGAAGAGAGCTCATTAGTTCATAAAAAGTATAAGTAGATAAATCCTTGGATTCTTCTATTGTAGCAACAATATGATCAAATTTTGTTGGAAGGCTGCTAAGAACCTTTAGAACAATTTTTTTTTCTATAATATCTCCAAGGCTTCTAATTTGATTCATAATTTTTGAAATTTTAGTAAGAAAAACTTGCATATTTTCATCTTCTTTCATTGTAATGTTATCAAAATCCCTCCAAAGTGATTGTAGTTTCAAAGAAGTAACTTTTTCATTTTCTTGAAAACTATTTTTCAAAATATCCCAAGCTTCTTTAGCTTTTTTTCCACCAAATATACAAGGAAAGATTGCTTTTCTTACCTCTTGTTGAAGATACCGTAGTGCAGTTGCATCATTGCGCACATTCTTCTTGTATTGTTTTTGTTGTTGTTCTGTCCAATTGCTTCCATCATTTGGTGGCTTCAGGTAGATGTCTTCAATGACCTCCCATAAATCTTGTGAGACAAATATGGTTTGCATTTGGCTACTCCAATAGTTATAATGTTGTCCTTCGAAGATGAGAATTTGATTTGATGTATATGCAAACATTGTTGGAACTAGGTTGGTAGATATTTTTGAAGAAAAATAGAAGGCTTTTGAAAGGAAATAGATATAGGAATATTTTCTCTGATACCAAATTTGTTGGGAATGCATAGTGGAGAGGTGGACAAAATATTGTAACTTAGGCAATGTAAAGAACACGAGCAGAAATATCTATTGTATTTATCATTTGGATTGCTAAAAAATGTTTCGTAAAACTTCAGATTACATAGCTATTTATAGAGCCAACACATGACTCTTGAAATTCTATATTAACTCTTCTTTGAAAATATCAAGAGTCATATTTAACTCTCTTAGGAAATAGAAGAGACATATTAAACTCATCTAGGAAATAGTAAGAGTCATTTTCAGAAAAAATGTGAATAATTATAGCAGTCATTTCATCTTTCTAGAAATATTTTTGGAAAGTGCAAATTACTCTTTAACACCTTTCTTACCACCTCCTTCTCGCTTGCCTTTGGAATCCAACAAACGCAAGCAGTCCTAGTCCCCAATGGCCAATCCATCACTTCTCTTCGCCGCTTTCTTCGCTGCCCTCCTCATCCAAGGTTTGCTTCATGATGCATTGATCAAGGCTTCTGAGCCTGGTTTTTGTCTTCCTTCTTGCTAAAATATGTCCAACCTCTAAAATTTTAGGTGCACTTTCAACTACGTTCACGATCAAGAACAACTGCCTCTACACAATCTGGCCTGGAGTGCAGAATAACCCCAATGTCCCTGCATTCCCATAGACAGGCTTCGAGCTCGCTGTCTCGGCCTCCAGCTCAATAACCACCCCGAACAAGTGGGCCGGCAGGATGTGGGGCTGGACGGGGTGCTCCAACTCGTCGGGGAGATTTACATGTCAGACGGGTGACTGTGGCACCGGGCAGGTGGCACGCAATGGCAATGGCGGTGCTTTGCCCACCACACTCCTCAAGTTCACCCTGCAAGGCGATGGCGAGAAGGATTTTTATGGTGTTAGTTTGGTTGATGGCTTCGACTTACCAGTCTCCAATGCACCACAGGGCGTGTCGGGCTGCACCACCACATCGTGCTTGATGAACATCAATGCCCAGTGCTGTAAGCTCAGGTGTGGCACATCCAAAGTCCAGTTGAGTCACACAGGTTTGAGAGCTTAGGCTACAAAAGTTCTAAGTTCCTAAGTCATTTGGGTTGGCTTGTGACCCAAGAATAGAGAGCATGTGAGTCATAGGTGTACATGGGCTCAAATTTGAGTGCTATCTTTTATAGCTTAGAAGGGAGTTTTTTTAGAGAATATTAAATAACCTAGTTGTAGGTTATGGGACCAGGTCCATGGGGATTGGGCTTAGGTTTTCTGGATAGGCTTCTATATTTTAGGGAGTTTGTTAGGGAGTTGGTTACGAGCTTATGTGGAGAAGTTTTATCATCCAAGATGGATGATTATTTAAGGCTCTCTCTGGATGTAACCGTATAGACCAAGACCAAGAAAATAAAGGTATTCTCTTTTTTTCTTCTACATTCATTTATTCTTCTTCTTCTTCATCTTTTCTCATGCACCTGATCTCGGCAGAAGTTACGCAACAAATGGTATCAGAGCATACTAAAATCGATGTGGGGAATGTGACATTAGGGGATAATCATTTTTGCAGGATGGCAAGAGTTGGCACAGTTAGGATCAGGATGTTTAATGGGGTTGTGAGAATTCTTACTCATTTGAAGCATGTTCCTGACTTGAAGAAGAACCTAGTGTCCTTGGGGTACATGGAGAGGAATGGATTTGGTTTCAGTTGTTATTTTGGGAATGGTGTACTCAACATCATGAAAGGTGCCATGGTTGTGATGAGGGAAAAGAGGCTGAAAAATAATTTGTATCAGCTGGTTGGATCTGTGATGTGTGGAGGGTCTGAGACAGTAGTAGTATGCACAGTTAGTAGGATATGTACCGCATGTGGCACTACCATCTTGGTCACATGAAAGAGTGGGGCATGAGGGTCCTGATAAAGGATAGAAGGATTTCAACTTTGGATGAGGGTGTTGTAGAGGTCTACGAGCCATGTCTAATGGGCACGCAATATAAGGTAAAATTTTCTACCAGTTCAGTGCACAGTACAGGTCCCTTGGAGCTAGTACATAGTAATGTTTGGGGTCCAGCTCCAGTTTTGGGCATGAATGGGGCCAGATATTTTATGTCTCTAATTGATGATTTTTCAAGGAATGTCTAGGTATATTTCTTGAAGAAAAAGTCAGATGTCTTCTCTAAATTTTAAGCATAGCAGGTTGAGGTGGAGAAGAAGATAGGGAGATATGTAAAGATGGTGCGGTCTGATAACGGTAAAGAATTCATAAATAAGGAGTTTCTAAAATTTTGCATAGATGGAGGCATTAAAAGGTAATTTTTAGTGGTTAGAACTTCTCAACAAAATGGAGTGGCTAAGAGAATGAACAAAACTCTCATGGAGAAAGCTCGATTTATGAGATTGCAAGTAGGATTACCTAAAATATTTTGGATAGACACAGTTGACACAGTAGCCTATTTGGTGAACAGGTCTCCTCATGTCAAGCTTGATGGAAGGTTACCAAAGGATGTGTAGTCTGGTAGACAGGTGAAGCTCGGCCATATCAGAGTTTTTGAATGTACAACATATGTACATGTGAATGCCAGTCAGCGGACTAAGTTGAACGCCAAAGCCCAAAAAATGGTGTTCATTGGATATCCACGAGTTGTCAAGGGATACAGGCTATGGGATCCCTTAGAGCAGAAGGCCATGATTAGTAGGGATGTGGTTTTTGATGAGAGCTCAGTCCTTAAAAAGTAGAAGGTGGTAGAGGTTCAACCGAAGGCCCAGTCGGATGTGGGTGAGTGGTAGGAGGCTCAGCAGGACGCAGCTGAGCAACTAACCTCTTATGATATTTTACCTTTTATAGGATCATCAGAAGGACATAAGATTCAGGTAGAGCACACTCCAGATATATTTTTACATGCGGGGATAAGCCAGATGCATGCTCACGGCAGAGATGAGCGAAGGAAGGAGTCACATCCTAGGATAGGCATCGACATTGCACTGCATAAGCCAAAGAGGGTCATTTGGTAGCCGAAGCATTATAGGTTTGGTGAACCATGTCATATGCATTGGTAGCTGCCAGTGAAGGATCAGTTACCTACCAGGAGACAAAGACAAGCCAGGATAGAGATAGGTGGATCTAAGCTATGGCAAAAAAGATGCAATCCCTGCAGAAGAATTAGACTTAGCAGTTGGTGTCACTGCCAAGTGAAAAGAAGCCCATTGGTTGCAAATGGGTATTTCAGTGCAAAGAAGGAGCCACTGGAGAAGGAGAGGATCAAGTATAAGGCTAGGTTAGTGGCCAAAGGATTTTCTCAGAAAGAAGGCATTGACTACAATAAGGTATTCTCATCAATGGTATGACACACATCTATTAGGGTATTGTTGAGCATTGTAGCAGTGTAGAATTTGAAACTGGAGTAGATGGATATCAGAACGACCTTCCTTCATGAGGATTTGGAGGAGGAGATTTATATGAAGTAGTCAGAGGAATTCATAGAACCAGGGTCAAAAAGAAAGGTATGCCATTTGCAGAGATCCTTGTATGGTTTAAAGCAGTCACCGCATCAGTGGTACCTATGTTTAATACTTTTATGAGGAGCATCGGCATGTCTAGATGTGAGTATGATCCCTATGTTTATTTTCAAACTTTAGAAGATAATTTCAGATTATACTTGCTTTTGTATGTAGATGATATGTTAATTTTATGCAAGAGTAAAACTGTTGTAGAGGATCTAAAGGTAGCATTGTCAGCTGAGTTTGAAATGAAGGATTTAGGTACTGCTACACAAATTTTGGGGATGAAAATTTTCAGAGATAGAGATAGGAGGTTGCTTTACTTATCTCAGGGGACTTATATCAGGAGGGTCTTGGAGAGGCACAGTATGGATGGTGCAAAGCCAGCCGCATTACCATTGGCTGCTTACAGTAAGCTCTCCAAGACTATATCACCGAGTTCTAAGACAGAGGCTAAGGAGATGTCCAGAGTACCTTATGCTTCAGGAGTAGGCAGCCTCATGTATGCTATGGTGTTTTGTAGGCTTGACCTTGCATATGCTATTAGCCAGGTTAGCAGATTCATGGCTAGTCCGGGTAGAGCATATTAGAGAGCTCTGAAAGGGATCTTCAAATATCTTGTTGGCACAGTCAGTTTTGGTATATGTTATGGGTATAATAGCATGGAGGATGGCACTAGACTGATCATGGTGGCTCAGGATTGGGTAGCAAGTTTTGTTGATGCTGACTATGAAGGTGATTTGGATACTAGGAGGTTGATAATAGGGTATATTTATGTTGAATTGTAGTCCAATATCATGGAGGTCAAGTCTGTAGCCAGTGATGGCTTTATCTACTACAGAGTCAAAGTATATTGGTATTTCAGAGGTTGCAAAGAAGGCTATGTAATTGAAAGGTCTTGCACTGAAGATGAGGATAGCATAAGGGGTGATCAGATATTTTCTGATAGTTAGAGTGCTTTATGTTTGGTCCATAACCCGGTCTATCATGCTAGGACCAGACATATTGACATCAGATACCACAGGATCAGGAAGCTTATGGAGGATAGTGAGTTAGAGCTTGTGAAAGTGTTTAGCAAAGATAACGCAACAGATGCACTTACTAAGATATTACCTCGGGATAGCTTCTTCAGATGTGAAGCACTGATGGAATTGATGGACCAGGTAGAGCTTACTGTAACTTTGATGTACCAAGATAGAGATTGTAAGCTCAGGCATGGCATATCCAAAGTTCAGGTGAGTTACACAGGTTTGAGAGCTTAGGCTACATAAGTTCTCAGGTTCCTAAGTCATTTTGGTCGGCTTGTGACTCAAGAATAGAGAGCATGTGAGTAATGAGTGTACATGGGCTCGGGTCTGAGTGCTTTTTTGCATGGCTTAGAAGGACATTTTTTAAGAGAATGTTTAATAACTTAATTGTGGGTTATGGGACTGGATCCATGGGGATTGGGCTCAGGTTTTTTGGATAGGTTTCATATTTTTGAAAGTTTATTAGGGAGTTGGTTACGGGCTGGTGCGGAGAAGTTTTATCATCCAAGATGGATTATTATTTAAGGCTCTCTCTGGATATAATCGGATAGACCAAGACCAAGAAAACAAAGGCATTCTCTTTTTTTTATATATTCATTTATTCTTCTTCTTCTCCATCTTTCCTCACGTTCCTTATCTCGATGAAAGCTACGCAACAAGTGCCCATCGCAGTTGCAGCTGACGACATCCAGTTCTGTCATCGGCTGCAAGAGCGCTTGCCTGGCTTTCAACCAGGACCAGTACTACTGCACCGGTGCCCACAACAGCCCGAGCACTTGCAAGCCCACCAACTATTCGGAGTTCTTCAAGAACTTATGCCCTCAGGCCTACAGCTATGCTTATGATGATAGCAGTAGCACCTTCACTTGCACCAGAGCTGATTACCTCATTACCTTCTGTCCGTTAGAATGTTTGGTGTACTACAAAATCTTTATTATCTACCTAGCTAGTAATAATGCAAGAATAAGACTCTATCTCCGGAGCGACACTCATGCTCCGTCTTTGTGTGACGGATAGGAAAAAAAAAGATTCCTATTTCAAAAAAATAAACTATTTAACTCATTACATTTGAGGGGGAGCACCCTCCCATACTGTATCAAGGGCAATAATCAGATAGCAATTATAGTGATATGTGATATTGATAACTCGTGCACTCTTTTTGAAGTTGATTCGATGCTCAAATGCTACCCTTAATTATATACGAGAGAGAGAGAGAGAGAGAGAGAGAGAGAGAGAGAGAGAGCGCATGCAATTTAGATCTAGATGATAATGATTTTGCACCAATTAATGATTTAGGCTTCCCTTGACAGAGTAAAGTTTTTGGAAATAGTTATTTGATGTTTGCTAATTGTACTTTTAAAATACTATGAAACTTTAATATTTGATTAATACTTAAATTAAAAAATATTTTTAAAACAAAAATAATAAAGATATTATATAATACTTTCAACTATTTAACTTATAAAAACCAATATTATAGTAATATAATATATTATAATATAATATTTTAATGTTATTATAACATTATAATATATCATATTACAACATTATAATATATTATAAGAAAATAATACATATAAAAATGGTTATAATATAAAATTATTGTAATATTATTTAATATTTAATTTTAATTATTATTAAAACTATATTCATTATTTTCTAATAATATAATATTGCAATACTATGATATACTATTGTACTTACTATTAAAAATAATATGTACAATGGCCTTCTTCATATCTCCTTCAGTGAAGACAGTGCAGCAAACTCTTTTCTTAAAAACCAAGAAGGCTCACGACCTTGTTTCTCTCAGAAACCACTCTTACACTTTATTTTCTCTCATCCTGTTCATTTTTCAAGATTGCATCCCCTGCCTAGTTATAGATGAAGGAGGGGGTAGAAGGGATGATTAGATGGAGTGGTGAGAATGCTTGGGATGCATATCCGTATGCAATAAATTTGAAGATCAAATCTTCAAATCACAGTATTTTAAAGAGAGAGAGACTACGGAGTTTGTCCATCCACCTGATCCATATGGGGCGCACGTCTCTAGATGTTCTCTCTCCTAACGCATGGGTTTGAATCTCATATCAACATATTTTATATTAAATATTTATTTTACTGGTTTAGGACAAAATATATTTTTACCAAATAAAACTTAACCAAAAAATATTTGAGTGGTTAAAGGAAAAGACTTGCACCACACAAGCGGTCATGGGTTTGAACCCCATAGCTAGCATATTTCTATTTATTTATTAGTTTAGGCCTAAAAAATATTTTTATTTGACACAAATTACTGAAAAAATATTTTTATTTAAATAAAATTATCAAAAAATATATTCAAGAGAGAAGAGAGTCTCGGTATACCAGAACACATCATATCAGGCCTAGTTGCTAATAATTAGCAATCCATCTTAAACGAATTTGATCCAAAATATTAATCGAATTAATGTCAGGATCAATGTAAGCACTTCAACCCCTATTGCATGTGAATTAATGTCAGGTTTTTCAAGTTGGAGGCCAAAACATAGAAAGCTTTATTGACCTAAGTCGACCCTAGGAGTGATTGAATACCACTTTCTAGAGATAAATCTCTCAAGTTCGAGCTTAGAAATTTGAAGCTTTCTCACCAATCTTGAATAGACTCAAGGACTGGTCAAAGGTAATTAAAGTTGACCTACAAGTATTTAAGAACCATTCCTAGAAATAAGTCTTTTAGGTCGAGACATGAGACTCAGAAACTTTATCAATTGATAACTAAATATGCGAGCAATTAAAGATTATTCCTGAAAATAAAGTCTCTCAGATTAGGGTATGGAATTTGTATGCCTTATTTGGACTAGCTCATAGCTAATTTAAGTTATTTTGGTAGTGTTATCGGTGGTTTTTTAGCTAAGTAATTAGGTCGGACGTCACCATTCCCTGCCAAGCCTAAGCCATGCTAGTGTTTAATGGGCTGGTTTTCAGCGACCAACTTTCTTTTTGGTTCTGTTCTCTTTTTTTTTTTTGATAATTTTAAATCACCAACCTTTAGTGTTAACCTTCCTTACATAATTTACTAGTCTTTCTTTAAGTACTTTTCTTTATAAGTTAATGATTTTTTTATAGAAATAACAAATTTCCTAATATTCATGATCATTATTATAAATAATAAATTTTCCATGAATTTATAATTCTGATATATGCTGCCCTTATTCATCTCCTACTATGATTGAAAAATAAATACCTTAGCTTTTCGCTAATATGACTTTAATACTATACATCAAAGGAGAGTAACTGATAAAAGATAATGTTTACAAAGAAATGACTAAGTTAACCTCCCATGAATAATTAGTTGGTCTTTCTTTAGCAGCATGTTCTTTATAAATCAACAACGAGTTTATCAGAAATAATAACAAGTCTTCTATGGTGACCATTGAAAAGATTGTTAGACACGTTTAATGCACGCAAGGAGATGGGTGGCTGCCATCCAATCCACGAGATCGATTTTTCCTCTTTACAATATACTACGGAGAAAAGTTCAGCAAAAATATAGTTACTGTTGCCGCCGGGATCCGTCCTCCGACTCGGGCACGGTCGATCTCTAGGAAGAGGGGGGTGGACCTGCAAAAGAAGTCCACACGCGGGGACGCTGGGGGTGGCCCTCTGCGGAAGACCCTCCGATGCTCAAGTCAGTGGAGAAGAGATCGACGATCAACCAGACAGTGGGGAGGTGGATCTCTCCGGAAGACCTCTCCAGGGGCGGCCAATCGGAAGCTCTAGAGGGCAGGAGCGCCGACGAGCTGCCGGAGAGAGTAGTGTGGGTGCCCGTGTAAGAGGTGCGTGCTTGTGCGCAAGAAGATGTGTGTGTACCCAAAAAGGCACGTACCTGGGGGAATCTGTGAGTCTGACATTTATAGACTGTCACCTGGGTCTTGAGCATCTTCTGGAAGGTTCGGAGGTTGTTACGATATGGAGGCGGACAGAATCAGGCCGTTGTGGGGCCGTTAGAATCCATATCCCGTTTGTTCGGGAATCGACGGCTGGGAGAGTTCCTTGATGTCTTGAGATCTGGTTGAGTAGGCCTGGGGCGGTTATGATAGGTTGTAGGCCATGTCCCGACATGATTCCTTATCTAGGATGCCGTTCTGGTAGGCCCGGGCTCTTCCGCGTTAGGTTCCGCGGAGGTAGGTGTTAGGCTGTGGATCGCTCGATGAAGCCGAGCTACGGAAGCCCGGAGGGGCCGAGCTATGGAAGCCCGGAAGGGCCGAGCTACGGAAGCCCGAAAGGGCCGAGCTACGGAAGCCCAGAAGGGCTGAGCTATGGAATCCCGGAGGGGCCGAGCTATGGAAGCCCGAAGGGCCTAGCTACGGAAGCCCAGAGGAGACGGAGGGAGGAGGTTAGCCTTAGCCGTCTCGCACGGATATTAATGCAATAACGATTTTACCCCCAACACATGCCCTCCACTCCCTAGTTCGAAGCGTAGGTTCGGGCATAGGGAGTACAAGTCCAAATGGCGTATCCTGGATGGGACATCTTGGTTTAGACAGCTTGTGCAATGATGCCCTAATTAATGCGACAGGGCCATCCCGCCTTCGGGGCTAAGGCTCCTCTATGAGCGACGGTTGGGATTGCACCACGCTACGAATCCCGATCGATCGGGCGTTTGTCGAGGCGATTCCGGACGCCTGGGATGGGACGCCTTGCCTCCTCAGGGCGGCTTCCTTGGCGGGGAAGTGAAGTGACAGCCGTATTGTATATATATATATGTGCGCATGTTCTCGGCGTCCTCTCGTCTTGCTTTCAGAAGAGTTCCGGTCTTTCATCTTCTTTGACGCTCATCGTTTTTGCTTGGTACTTCTTTCAATCGAGATGGCGATGAGCCCCGACGACATGGCCTCAGAAGTCGTTGCCAAGGATTTGGGGAGGATTCACCAGTGGTATGGCATGCCCCGGATATCGTTCTGCGGGCGCTGGAATCCGGAGACAGAGTTACTCAGGATTTAGAGTCTGGGGTTTTTGTCTATGAAGATAGTTTGAAGGCGGGTCTCCGTTTTCCTTTCCACCCCCTGTTGAAGGAGATCATGACCCACTATAACATCTGCCCGTCAATGGTGGCCCCAAACAGCTGGCGAAACATCGTCGGATTCATTTCGATGTGTCATCAGATTCAAATCGTCGCTACCCTCCCCCTTTTCCGCACCTGCTACCATTTGATTCCCGGAAGGAAATCAGAGTGGCCCTACATCGGACCTCGAAGATCTTTCAATGTTATTGCGGATAAGCCATCTTCCATCAAGGGGTGGAAGAGTCGGTTCGTTATTGCAGAGGGGAACATCGATTCCGGCTTCCCTCGGAGATGGGGGATTTTGTGAGGGACGCGAAGATGCATCCAGTTTTGTCGGTGCAGGAGGAGAGGGACTTGGACGTCCTTCATAATGGGCAGGTGTTTTTGGCCAATGACTTGCTATCGGAGGGGGCCCTTTTCGCAGCAGGGCTCAGCCCCCTGGACCCGCAAGGTGAATCTCCTCTTTTAAATTTTTCGCTGTGCGTTTTCTCAATGAACATGCTTGGATCTGATCGTGTATTTTTTGTTCCTTCAGCCCAGAGGTCGGCTTTGACGAACCTCTCCAAGAGGAAGAGAGGAAAATGCCCAGGGGAAGGTAGCGGCGCGGATAGTGGCAGGCCCGAGAAAAGGGCTCACATCTCCGCAGGAAGCTTGCCAGGCACCGGTGTAGCCACGGCAGAGGCGCCGGGGGCGAAGGAGGATCCAGGGAGAGCGGTTGTGGCCCCCAGCCCTCTCGTGTTAGAGATATCGGATAGTTCGGACGAGGCCTCGTTGGCCCGCCCGATCGCGTCCCCCCTGAAAGAGGAAACAACGGTGGATTTGGGGAGGCGGTTGTTGCTGAGGAGACTACCGTCCCTGCGGGATCGCCACCGGCTCCAGCAGGAGAGGGAGATGGGGCAGCTGCAGCCGAGGAGGTTCAGGGAGAGCCCTCTCTTGGTCTTTCTACAGGGGAGTCCGGTAGTAGTGAGGCAGGTCAGATCGAGGCTTCGGGGGAGCCTGCGGGGGAGATGCAAGTGGTAGGATGGGCCGAGACCCCAGGGGGCCCAGCGGCGGAGACACAGATGGCGGTAACCGGGAAAGGTGCGTCGAAGGAGGGGACGCAGCAAGGCGGGAGCCCCGCATTGGGAGCTCCTTCGAAAAAGGTTTTGGGGAGGCTGGCGCTTGGGCTAGCCGAATTATCCGAAGAAGTCCAAGCCAGGGCCTTGACGGAGGAGGCTGGGAAATTGGGGGCCTCTCAGGCGGAGGTTGCCCAGGTCGGTCCCTCAGGCGGGGACGATCAGCCCAGTAGTTCGAGCGCTGGTGTTGAGGAGGCGTTTTCCGCCTTAATGAGGTCGGCCTTGCACCCAGGTGTAGACCCCTCGACGGACAAGTTTGCTGATTTGGAGCTGGTGGATGCTGCGTTCGGTCAGCAAGGTGTGGCCGAGAGTATCCATCTCCTTCCCGACATCGACAACACAACCCTGATGAGGATGACTCGGGCCTATGCCTCGCGGGTAAGTTATTTCTTTCGTGCGGTAGTGTTGGCCCAGACGGCAACCCAAGAGGGAGGGGGTGAATTGGGTTCTTAAAAATTTAAGACTTTTTAACTTTAATTGATTAGTTAGCAAGATGTGCAGTGAGAGGCTAACTAAAATCAATACACAAGCAAATAAAGAGAGATAGAGAAGAGAAAATATAGCACGGCAAACACAAGATAATTTTATAGTGGTTCGGTGCAATCAACACCTACGTCCACTCCCAAGATTCACTTGGGTCCACACTATAATCTCTCTAGATTACAGCCGAGTTGTTTTCCAAGCTCACAACTCAAACTTGTTGTTTTACCGGGTGCACAACGAACCCAGCTGGTTTTAACTCGGGCTTACCAGCACAAAACCCTACACGTTGTTTTTCACGGGCTCACAACTAACCCAACACAAGCACTCCGGCTTGTAACGAGGTATACCAACCTCCACTGATTCAATCCACTGATTGAATCAGCAAACAATAAAATAAAAGTGTTTTGATAATGAAATGCTCCCCTTGAGCAAATATACAAATGAAGTACAAATAATAAAGGTTAGAAAAGCCTGATTGTATTGCAGATGGTAGTGGCTTGGCTTTCTTCCTTCTTCTCTTTAACTCCTCTTGAAGTGTTGAATCACGCCTCAGCAAGATTCTTGACCGTTGAAGTCTTTGGAGTTGAGATGAAGCTTTTTCCTCTTTTGAAAATCCTCCGATTTGACCTTTGAAATGCTTGTGGATTTTCTTTGACTCTTGTGGATTGATGAGAAGGAGTAGACGAAACTTTCACTTGGATTTCACTCCTTTTGAATCACTCTTCTTTGAGCTAGATGATTTTTCCAATATGCTCTTTTTCCCTCTTTTCAAAAGATATTCTTTTCTCTCTTTGATTTTCTCTTTTTTGATTTGAAAAGAGCTCCTCTATTTATAGAATCTGCAAAAATATATCCGTTAGAGACAAGGAAAAATAGCCGTTATTCAAAAATCTTACCGTTGGGGCTGATGTGTCATCGTTAAAAATCGCGCCCAGATTTCGCGGAGTCGACTCGAGCTTTGTGGGAGTCGGCTCGAAGTCGATTACAAAAATAGAAACATTTTAAGTTGAAGGGTCGACTCGCGAAAACTAAAGTGTCGGCTCCTGAAAGTCGGGAGTCGACTCGAGGAAAATGGGGAGTCGACTCGAGAAGTGCTCAAAAAACATGGGTTCTGTTGTTTGAGCGGAGTCGGCTCGCACAGACAGGAGTCGGCTCGCAAGGAGTCAGGGGTCGACTCTTGAAAACCAAGGGTCGACTCGAAAATCACATTTGGGGAGTCGACTCGGAAACCCTTGAGTCGGCTCGGGAGCGATACAAAAATCAGAAAAATGTTCTGATTGACTTTAAAACTTGTCCCAATTAAATTTAAAATATAAATTTGACTTGAATACATTAAATATGACATTTAGCATGGATTCAAGACATGTTTCAAGAATTCATCGATTGAATTATAATGTATAAAAATTCCTTTTTGAAATCTTTTAAGCATAGAACTTGAAACTCTTTTTTTAATGATTCAAAACTCATTTGATAAACCATTGATAGTTCATTCCTTTCAATTTGAATAAGCTCAAGGTTTTTGATAAATAAAACATTGTATTCTTTAAGGTACTCATGGCTTTTGGAAATCATCAAAATCAATAAAGTTGGGGCAATTATGTTTCAATAATTTCTCAACAATCTCCCCCTTTTTGATGATGACAAAAACATTGAGTATATGCATTATAAAATTAAAAAATTTGTGATTCCAAAATCAACTATTGTGTTCATGGAAAGGCTCCCCCTCAATGAGGTAGCTCCCCCTATGAACCTTAATTTTATAAATCATTCAAAATTTTTCAAAATCAGAAACTTAAGCATTTTCTTTATGAAATTCAATTTATCTCTTCCCCTTATGCTCTTCCTCTTTCAAAATTAAACTTTGATTGAATTCAAGGCATATACGATTGAATAAAAACTCTCCCCCTTTTTTGTAATCAACAAAAAGGTTAGGAAGTTAATATCAATAACATTCTTTATCTTTTTCTATTTAACTTATCAATTGAAGATAATCATTCAAAGAATTCAAGGATACTTACAATTGAAATAGACATAAGTAATGCATCAAACTTTCTCATTACTTCAAAATGAAAGTACATGAAAATGTAAACTTGCTCATTGCATTGAAAGTAAAATTACATTGATTACATCAAAAAGAGATTACATAAAAACTTAAAAATTTCTTCTAGTAATTCTATTCAAGTGATCAACAATCTGCTTCATCCCTTCACATTGAAGTCTAACATAGTCTTTGAGCTTATTATCAACAAAAGTACAAGCAGATGTAATTTTTCTTGAAGCTCGTTGGGAGTATGTCTCCGAGTCACCGCAGATATCCTTAAGTTCTCCAAAGATATTCTTTAAGTCTTCACTTAAGGAACTGGTAGATGAACTGAGAGTAGACTCAATCGATGCAACCCGATCACTGAGTGAATATAAGGCTTCTTTTAATTCATAAACTTTTCATTAAATTCTTCTTTCAATCTGTTTTCATGCTCATTATCTCAGACTTGAATAATGATCTAAGCTGATCTAACTGTGTATCAGAAAAGCTACCAGATGATAATGTAGAAGACTGCAGGAGCAACAACAGGAGCAGGGGTAGAATCAGCAGGAGCAGGAACAGACTCTGGAACAGACGAGCACTGAGGAGGCTCAGGTGATGAATGTCTCATAGAAGGTCTGGGGGCCTCAGCTCTGTCTCTGTCCTCAGTAACATTCTTTCTCTCCCAATTCCATTTTTCTTAACAAACCCCATTCGATGAATAGTGGCCAAAGATAAAATCAGTATGTCTTAGTTCCTTTTTGGCTCACTATCACCAAAAACAATCCCTTGGCTTTGAAATAATTTAGTTAAAACCATGCCATAGGGCAAACTGATTTCTTTTTCCCGCCACAATCTGCAATGTACCATATTATCATCCGAGGTAGATTGATGGGCTTCCCAGAAACAACAGCATCCATAACAAAAATATCTCTCTCAGAACATAGTCGAATCTGCCGGTCTTGGGAAAAAAATCCTGCTGCAGATGTTGGAAGTCTTAATTCCAAAGGCAATTGACTAGCAAAACTTCTTCAAATCCTTCAAAATTTCTGTTCAATAGCCTAGTGAGGGCTGGAGATCTATCTTCTGGGGCAAAGGTGGATGGTCCAGACAAGGGTAATTTCAATAATCTAGATAGAATAGAGGATGTAATGTTCAGACCAATGCCTCTAACCTTGCTCACCAAGCCATCATCTCCTCTGGTCAAATTCTTGTAAAACTCTTTAACTAGAGCAGGGTAGGTGGGACAGTCCAATGAACATATATCTCAAATCCCATCTCAATTAGTTGTCTACCTATTATGAATCCTTCATTCTCAAACAATTCAAAATCAACCTTTCTTCCTGTGGTGACAATCCTACTGCAAGATGATCTACCTGAAGGGTAGGAGCTGGAGCAGGAGGATCACTAGCAGAAGGGGTGGAGGATGAATCCGTAGACGGCTCGCGGACGGGTCGTCGAACGGTCCTCTTTCTCTTCAAACCGGCGCCACTCGAGCTAGCTCCACGGGTTTTGGGTGCCATTGATCTTGAAGGATTGGTTAATCAGAGGTTATTTGAGGTTTGGAGGGTTTTGGGAAAGCTTTGGAAGGATTTGGAACGATGAAATGTCCGTGGGGTCGACTCGTGCCCTAAATAATCGACTGGGACCACGTCGAGTCGACTCGCGCAAAGTGTGGAGTCGGCTCCCGACTAGTCACAGAGCACGGACACGATCTCGAGTCGACTCGCTCAGAGGAGGGGTCGACTCCTGAGTTTCAGCAGAAACTCGAGTCGACTCCGATACTCTCGAGTCGGCTCCCAGACATTTCAGAGAAAAAATAGATTAAGATTCAGAGAATCCGAATGTCCGGAATTTGATCTTTGAGTATGATTAAAAATCATGGATTTGAGAGATCAAATTGATATGAGTTCTAGATAAGATTTCCTTAAGATTTTGAGAATTTGAAAGAACTCTAGATATATTTCCTTAGAGGTTTCAAAATTTATTCAAAAGGATTACAAATTCCTAACTCTCCTCTAAGATAACAAAATCTTTCTTCATTTAAAGGTTTGTGAATATGTCAGCTAATTGTTCTTCAGTGTTTACATAATCTAAACAAATTTCATCATTAGCTACATGTTCCCTTATAAAATGATATCTAATTTCTATGTGTTTTGTTCTTGAGTGTTGAATTGGATTTTTAGTTAAGTTGATTGCGCTAGTGTTATCACATCTTATGGGTGTTTTATCAAGTGTGATACCATAGTCTTCAAGTTGTCGCTTAATCCATAGGATTTGCGCACAGCAACTTCCAGCTGCTACATATTCAGCTTCAGTAGTTGATAATGCAACTGAATTTTGCTTTTTGCTAAACCATGTGATTAAGTTACTTCCTAAGAAATTGGCATGCACCACTTGTGCTTTTTCTATCTAATTTACATCCAGCATAATCAGAATCTGAATATGCAATTAGGTTTAATGTGGAGTCTCTAGAATACCATAAACCTACATTTTTAGTTCCATTTAGATATCTTAAAATTCTTTTAACAGCTATTAAATGTGATTCTTTAGGTTCAGATTGAAATCTAGCACATAAACATACTGAAACATAATATCTGGTCTACTTGCTGTTAAATAAAGAAGGGATCCGATAATACCTCGATAATACTTTTGATCAACCTTTTTACCTTCTTCATCTTTGTCCAGCTTGCATGAAGGACTCATTGGAGTTCCGAGGGGTTTCATTGTTTCCATACCAAACTTTTTGAGTAGTTCTCTTGTGTATTTGGTTTGGTTGATAAAGATTCCCTCTTTGCTTTGTTTGATCTGGAGTCCAAGGAAGAAGTTGAGTTCTCCCATCATGCTCATCTCGAATTCTCCCTGCATCAACTTTGCAAATTCTTGACAAGAGAATCGTTAGTAGCACCAAAAATAATGTCATCTACGTATATTTGTACTACAAGTAAATCTTTACTTTTTCTTTTCAAAAACAAAGTTTTATCAACATTTCCTCTTGTAAAATCATTTTCTATTAAGAATTTACTTAACCTATCATACCAAGCTCTAGGTGCTTGTTTCAAACCATATAAAGCTTTGTGCAATTTAAAAACGTGATTTGAAAATTCGTGATCTTCAAAACCTGGTGGTTGTTCTACATAAACTTCTTCATTTATAAATCCATTTAAAAATGCGCTTTTTACATCCATTTGAAATAAGTTAAATTCATATGACATGCAAATGCAAGTAATAGCCTAATGGCTTCTAATCTAGCTACAGGTGCAAAGGTTTCATCAAAATCAATACCTTCCTCTTGATTATATCCTTTAGCAACCAATCTAGCTTTGTTTCTAATTACTATGCCATTTTCATCTAGTTTATTTCTAAAAACCCATTTTGATCCTATTACTGAATGATTTTTAGGTCTTTCAACTAAAGTCCAAACATTATTTCTTGTAAATTGATTTAGTTCTTCTTGCATTGCTAACATCCAATTATTATCTTTTTCAGCTTCTTCTATAGTTTTAGGTTCAATTTGTGATACAAATGCAAGATGATTACTAATATTTCTCATATGATCTAGTTCTTATTCCTTGAGATGGATCGCCTATAATCAATTCCTTAGGATGACTATGAGCATATCTCCAGTCTCTTGGAAGATCTATATCATTATGATCAATATTGACATCATCGTCCTTATGTGAATCATCATCTTTAGCTCTTGTTCATGATCAGAAGATACTTCAATATTAAGTTTTTCAAGATCTTTTTTCAATTATGTTTGTATCTTCCTCATCATCAATCTTTTCAGATCCAGTTGCTAAAGATTCATCAAAAACTACATGTATGGATTCTTCAACTACTAAGGTTTTCTTGTTAAAGATTCTATATGCCTTACTAGTTGTTGAATAACCTAGAAAAATTCCTTCATCAGATTTAGCATCAAATTTTCCTAAGTTGTTTTTACCATTATTATGAATGAAACATTTACATCCAAATGCATGAAAGTATTTTATATTTGGTTTTCTTTCATTCCATAATTCATAAGGTGTTTTCTTTAATATTGGTCTTATTAAAGCTCTATTTAAGATGTAACATGCTGTGTTAATTGCTTCCGCCCAAAAATACTTTGGTAAGTTGCTTTCGCATAGCATGGTACGGGCCATGTCTTCTAGAGTCCTATTTTTCTTTCAACTACACCATTTTGCTGTGGAGTCCTAGGGGCTGAAAAATTATGATTAATTCCATTTTCAGTGCAAAATTTTCAAATAAGTGATTTTCAAATTCTGTTCCATGATCACTTCTTAGAGATACTATAGTAGTGTTTTTCTCATTTGTGACTTTCTTGAAGAATTTCAGGAATATCGAGAAAGTCTCATCTTTGTGAGCTAAAAACATTACCCAAGTATATCTAGAATAATCATCTACAATCACTAGACCATATTTCTTTCCTCCTAGACTTGTGGTTCTAGTTGGTCCGAAAAGATCCATGTGAAGTAGCTCTAGTGCCCTAGAAGTTGAAACAATGTTTTTAGATTTGAAAGAACTTCTAGTTTGTTTTCCAAATTGACATGCATCACATATTTTATTATTTTCAAAATCTAGTTTAGGTAATCCTTTAACTAAATCCATTTTAATTAGTTTTGAAATAAGGTGTGTGCTTGCATGACCTAATCTACGATGCCACAACCAACTAATTTCATTTATGTTAGCATTGTCAGCAATTAAGCAATGATCACTCAAAGATAATTTTTCTAAGTCAACTAAGTAAACATTGCCATGTCTATAACCAGTAAATACAATGCTATCATCAATAGAATTAGTTACAGTGCATATAGAAGATTTAAATGAAACATTAAAGTTTTTATCACATAATTGGCTTATACTAATTAGATTATGCTTCAAACCATCAACATAAAGTACATTATCAATAAATATAGATGGAGTTATGCGAACTTTACCAAGGCCCATAATTTGACCTTTACCGTTATCGCCAAACGTCACAACTCCACCTTTCTTTTCTTCTAGGGTGATGAATTCATCTTTGTCACCCGTCATATGTCTTGAGCAGCCACTATCAAGGTACCACTTTTTCTTTGATCTTTTGGCTACAAGACATTCCTGCAACATAATCAAACTTTATGTTTAGGTACCCAAGCTTTCTTGGGTCCTTCATGGTTAGCAGCAACAAAAATTGTTCCTTTCGGAACCCATATTTTCTTAGCTTTAACATTTAACTTGTTGTTATTATTTAACGTTTTGCATTCAAATGATTTATGACCTTTTTCATTACATTTGAAACAAGTTATATTACTTTGGTTGGCTTTTATAAAAATATTCTTTAAGATTTTTGTTTCCTTAATGTGTTATATCCTAAACCAGCTTTGTCAAAAACAGCTTTTTGACTATCTAAGATCATGTTAAGTTTAGTTGAACTTAAAGTGAATTTCTCAACAATGTCTTTATATTTTTTAACATCTTTCTTAAGAGAGTCATTTTCTTTAACTTGCTGTTCTTTTTCTAAAGCTAAAGTTTCTATTGATCTTTTAAATCTTTTGTTGAGTTTTTAGTTTCAGATTTAACAAATCTATTTCTTGATTAAGATTATCTCTTTCTTTGCTAAGTTCTTCTTTTTCATTAGTTAAGTTCTTAACTTCTAAAGCTAATTCATTTTTACTTTTAGCTAAGCTAATATTGTCATTTTTCAAAAACTTATACTTCTTTTTCAAGGATTTAAAATCAATCATAAGTTCATTGAAAGCCTCAAACATTTCATCAAATGTAAATTCATCATTTGAGTTTTCAGAACTTACCTCATTGTCGTTGTCGTCGTCGTTGGCCATGAAGCAGATATTGGCAACTTCCTTTTGTTCTTCTTCTTCCGACGAGGAAGATTCATCAGACCATGTTGCCATGTATGCTTTCTTCTTTTTCTTGTAGGCCTTTTTCAGCAAAGGACAATCATATTAAAGTGCCCTGGCTTTTTGCACTCATAACATACTAAGGGCTCTTTTTCTTTTTCTTTCTCCTTGTCCTTTTTCTTATCCTTTTCTCCTTCAAATCTTGCTCCAAATTTCTTTTTATGGAAGGGCCTTTTTCTCATAAACTTTCTGAATTTTTTGGCCAAGAGAGCAGTTTCCTCATCATCTTCATCATTACTTTCACTGCTGCTCTCTTCCATTTCTGCAGTCTTGAGGGCAAGGTTTTCTTCTTTTTGTTTCCTCCTCAACATGCTGCTTCATTGTTAACTCGTGGGTCATTAAGGATCCTAGAAGCTCCTCTAAAGGTAATGCATTGAGGTCCTTTGCTTCTTGGATAGCAGTGACTTTTGCTTCCCACGATCTTGGTAGTGACCTAAGAATTTTGCGCACAAGATCAGCATTAGAATAAATTCTACCAAGACTTTTTAAACCATTCACAATATCAGTGAATCTAGTGAACATGCATGTGATGGTTTCAGTTTGTTCCATTGTAAATAATTCATATTTATGAACCAAAATATTTATTTTTGATTCCTTACTTGGTTTGTTCCTTCATGAGTTATTTCCAACCTATCCCAAATTTCTTTTGCGGAATTACAAGTTGAGATTCGGTTGAATTCATTTGAGTCTAAGGAACAATATAAAATATTAATGGCTTTAGCATTTAGTTGTGCCATTCTCCTATCATTATCATTCCAATCCCTTTCGGGTTTAGGAACAATAGTGCCATCAATAAGGTGTGTGGGTGTACTAGGTCCATTATTATTACTCCCCACAATTCATAGTCCGAAGCTTGAATGAATATTCTCATTCTAGCTTTCCAATATGAATAGTTGGTTCCATTAAATAAAGGAGGTCGATTCGTAGAATGACCTTCAGCAAAACTTGAACCAATTTGTGTTGCCATATGGATCTTTAGCCCTTGATCGTGAGATCAAATTCTAAATGAGCACTTGCTCTGATACCAATTGTTGGCCCAGATGGCAACCCAAGAGGGGGGGGGTGAATTGGGTTCTTAAAAATTTAAGACTTTTTAACTTTAATTGATTAGTTAGCAAGATGTGCAAGTGAGAGGCTAACTAAAATCAATACACAAGCAAATAAAGAGAGATAGAGAAAGAGAAAATATAGCACGGCAAACACAAGATAATTTTATAGTGGTTCGGTGCAACCAACACCTACGTCCACTCCCAAGATTCACTTGGGTCCACACTATAATCTCTCTAGATTACAGCCGAGTTGTTTTCCAAGCTCACAACTCAAACTTGTTGTTTTACCGGGTGCACAACGAACCCAGCTGGTTTTAACTCGGGCTTACCAGCACAAAACCCTACACGTTGTTTTTCACGGGCTCACAACTAACCCAACACAAGCACTCCGGCTTGCAACGAGGTATACCAACCTCCACTGATTCAATCCACTGATTGAATCAGCAAACAATAAAATAAAAGTGTTTTGATAATGAAATGCTCCCCTTGAGCAAATATACAAATGAAGTACAAAATAATAAAGGTTAGAAAAGCCTGATTGTATTGCAGATGGTAGTGGCTTGGGCTTTCTTCCTTCTTCTCTTTAACTCCTCTTGAAAGTTGAATCACGCCTCAGCAAGATTCTTGACCGTTGAAGACTTTGGAGTTGAGATGAAGCTTTTTCCTCTTTTGAAAATCCTCCGATTTGACCTTTGAAATGCTTGTGGATTTTCTTTTGACTCTTGTGGATTGATGAGAAGGAGCAGACGAAACTTTCTCTTGGATTTCACTCCTTTTGAATCACTCTCCTTTGAGCTAGATGATTTTTCCAATATGCTCTGTTTTTCCCTCTTTTCAAAGATATTCTTTTCTCTCTTTGATTTTCTCTTTTTTGATTTGAAAAGAGCTCCTCTATTTATAGAATCTGCAAAAATATATCCGTTAGAGACAAGGAAAAATAGCCGTTATTCAAAAATCTTACCGTTGGGGCTGATGTGTCATCGTTAAAAATCGCGCCCAGATTTCGCGGAGTCGACTCGAGCTTGGGAGTCGGCTCGAAGTCGATTACAAAAATAGAAACATTTTAAGTTGAAGGGTCGACTCGCAAAACTAAAGTGTCGGCTCCTGAAAGTCGGGAGTCGACTCGAGGAAAATGGGGAGTCGACTCGAGAAGTGCTCAAAAAACATGGGTTCTGTTGTTTGAGCGGAGTCGGCTCGCACAGACAGGAGTCGGCTCGCAAGGAGTCAGGGGTCGACTCTTGAAAACCAAGGGTCGACTCGAGAAATCAGTCATTTGGGGAGTCGACTCGGAAACCCTTGAGTCGGCTCGGGAGCGATACAAAAATCAGAAAAATGTTCTGATTGACTTTAAAACTTGTCCCAATTAAATTTAAAATATAAATTTGACTTGAATACATTAAATATGACATTTAGCATGGATTCAAGACATGTTTCAAGAATTCATCGATTGAATTATAATGTATAAAAATTCCTTTTTGAAATCTTTTAAGCATAGAACTTGAAACTCTTTTTTTTAATAGATTCAAAACTCATTTGATAAACCATTGATAGTTCATTCCTTTCAATTTGAATAAGCTCAAGGTTTTTGATAAATAAACACATTGTATTCTTTAAGGTACTCATGGCTTTTGGAAATCATCAAAATCAATAAAGTTGGGGCAATTATGTTTCAATAATTTCTCAACAGGTAGATGTCTCTTGAGTGACCCCATCGTGGGTTTTTTATTCATCTTTTGTCTCGTAGAGCGTTTTGCTTTCTCGGGCGATGTGCTGGCGTCTGAGTTTGGCGACGGGAGCCAGCATTCAGGCCAGGAAGGATAATGCCGAGCTTCGATCATGACTGAAAGCGTCTGAGAAGTTCGAAGAGCTTATGGATATGACAGATAGGATCCTGAAGGGAATAAGGGCGGCACACCAGGTCGCTTTGGCCGAGGTGTCCAAGCAGAAGCGCAGGGTGGAGGAGTTGCAGGAACTCCTGGCAAAAAATGACAATGCGTGCTTGGAGCTGGCCAGAATCGAGTCGAGGCATTCCGCGGAGGTGAAGGCGATGCAGAGAGAACATAGCGAGAGTATGGGTCGGCTGGGGAAGGAAGCTACCGATGAGAGGAAGCGTTTAACTTGGATGCTTGGCGAGGTGGAGGAGCGACTGAAGCGCCGCGATAGCGAGATTGCTCATTTGAAGGAGGGCGCTAAATGGCAACAAGGGGTGATAGCTCGAGTGAACGACGAGTTGTCCCAAGCCCAGGAGGTAATCGGAGCCAAGCAGTTAAAGATCAACAATCTGCAAGAGAGAGTTGAGCTGGTCGGGGCTGATAGGACAAGAGCCTGGGGTGAGGCTGAGAAGTTGGCCAAGAGGTTAGCCAGACGAGAGGAGGAGGTATGATCTCATTCTTCCCCCCCCTTTTTAGCTTTTTTCTACTGGTTTCTTGTGACACCGACTTATTTCGGCTTTTTCAGATGGCGGAGTTGGGGCTGGAGGTTCGGGCTCTTCAAGGCGAACTTGTGTCCAGCCGCAACAAGAGCTCAGAATTCGAGATGCGGGCTGGCGAGTTCGAGGAGCAAAATATCATTTTGCGGGCCCAAGTCGTAGAGGCTGAGAAACAGGCCGCGAGGCCAACATGCAGCTCGCCATACTCAAGGGGAGGCAGGATGCTATCAGTGTTGGCGCCTTCCAACTTGGGCAGCAGGAATGCAAAGAGAAGATATCCAGTGAGCATCCGGAATGGGATATCTCTTTCCTGGATGTTGAAACTCCTGATGAGCGTGAGTCCAAGGAGGAAGAAGAGGACGATATGTCGACGTCTCAGACACTGGTCCTGGTGCTGTCCCGGGTCCCAGCGAGGCCGCAATTTCTGGGGGACAGTCGCAAACTGCTGCTGAGGGGGCAAAAGCATTAGAGAAGGGTGAGCCTAGCCACGCTCCTGTAGATGTAACCGAAAGTCCGGCCAGAGCCGATGTGGTTCCTGACCCTTAGGGGCCACTCTTGTATTTTGTTTTCAGAAGTCTGTCTGATGTTTCTTAATGAATGAATTTCCCGTTTTCACTTAAGTGTTTTCCTTGCGTGACCTTGTTGTCGTTTCCGCCTTGATTGTGAGCGACCTATGGCTCACTGATGCTCATAGGTCATCCTTATCTCGGGATTAAAGGAAACGTACTGGCTAGGGCCGATGGGCAAAATCGGTCGGCTTGGGCCGACGAAGAAGGTAGGTCGGCGGGGGCCGATAAGAAAAGTAGGTCGGCTAGGGCCGACGAGCAAAATAGGTCGGCTGGGGCCGACGAGCAAAGTAGGTCGGCTGGGGCCGACAGGCGAAATAGGTCGGTTGGGGCCGATGAGCAAAGTAGGTCGACTGGGGCCGACAGGCAAAGTAGGTCGGCTGGGGCCGATAGACGAAATAGGTCGGCTGGGGCCAACAAGCGAAATAGGTCGGCTGGGGCCGACAAGAAAAAGTAGGTCGGCTGGGGCCGATGAGCAAAATAGGTTGGCTGGGGCCGACGAGCAAAGTAGGTCAGCTGGGGCCGACAGGCAAAGTAGGTCGGCTGGGGTCGATAGATGAAATAGGTCGGCTGGAGCCGACAAGCGAAATAGGTCGGCTGGGGTCGATAAGAAAAAGTAGGTCGGCTGGGGCCGACGAGCAAAATAGGTCGGCTGGGGCCGACAGGAGAAATAGATCGGCTGGGGTTGACGGGCAAAGTAGGTCGGCTGGGCCGATAGGCGAAATGGGTCAGCTGGGGCCGACAAGTAGATCGGCTGGGGCCGATGAGCAAAGTAGGTCGGCTGGGGCCGACAGGCGAAATAGGTCGGCTGGGGCCGACGGCAAAGCAGGTCTTCGCGCTTTCTGCTGTTCTGCCAACGCCCTGCTATCCTGCAGGTGATTCGGTTTTCATTTCACTAGAATTGATGATACGGCACGGTGGGGGCATAAAGCTGTGTCAGAGCTTTCCGAAGGTATTCCTTTCCCATGCGGATCACTTTGTCGTGCACGCAATCGTTTACCATTGAAGGACGTCACTTTCGAAGGACGATATTCTGCATCCGCCAGTTTTCAAAGTGTCAGTGGACGATTTCCTGCATTTAATGACCGTGATTCGGGATCAAGAAGGGATCACCGTACACGTCATAACTAAGGCGGTGGGCTTGGCGTGCAGTGGGGCGCCGCGCTCATCCTGAGGGGCCACGTGGAGGTATGGGCCAAATGTTCGAATCTCTGGACCTTCAGCTTGGGTAGCTTTTCTTGGCTTATTTCTGCCTATAAAAAGGGAAGAAAGGGGTCATGTTTGGTTATCCCCAAAGTGTCTTTTCCATCAGAGCTCGTTTCTCTGCTGTTACAAGTGGGAGGACCGATTTTTCCTCTCATAGGCTTCTTGCCATCGGATAGCTGGGGCGACTAGGGAGCTACCGAAGAATGGCTCGTCCTTAGGGGATGAGTCCCGGAGATCACATGGAGAGCGCACATGGGGGGCGCAGAGATCACACGGGGAGTGCACATATACTCTTCCCGTGTGACCTTTGTGGCCGGTTACAGGGGGCTTATGGTAGGAAGTGTATCGACACCCCCGTAGCATGCACAGACTCTCCCTCTTTCGCTGGCCTGGATTCCCATCCCTTCTCTGAGGGGAATCCTTGCCACGGGATGGAGAAAATGGGAGCAACCGGGGTCTGATGGTCCCCGAGCCTCTTGGTCGGGCAGCGGCCTGCGATCCAGCACCCCCTCCTAGGGGAGCGGGCTGGTTTGTCCGAATCCTCAGAATCAGCATCCACGGGCTGTGCCACCTTCTGAATCTCTTCATTCGGCGGGAGCCGTGGAGGGTCAGCTTTATCGACCATCCAGGCGGGCTGACCGTTTTGTGGTTTGCCTGATTTGTCGATCCGGACATCAAAACATCATAGATTGGCCAGGTCTGCTTTGGAGCAGTTGCCCGAGTTTTGTATTTACCTTTATTTTATGCATTTCAATGCTCTTGTAACGCCTGTGAGGCATTTGTAACTGATCTTGACCGGCAATAAAGAGAGTTATGTTCTATTTCTCAATCTCTATTTTTCTTATGCCGAACCTGTAGTTATTGTTGTTTGTGGGGTACAAAGGCGTCCCACTTGTCCTCAGACGAGGATCCCATGCTGCCAGAACTTAATCGAGGTTCACGCAATGGTTCAGGGATCGTTCGGTGAAATATGCCCCTTGCTCTGATCAGAAGTTTGATATCTATGCTTCGCTTTTACCAGAGCTCGATTTATCGTGGGTCGGCTTTGGCCGAAGTTCAGGAGATATTTGACTTGGCCCAGCCAAGGTTCGGAGATTTATTCACTCGGCCCGCCGAGGTTCGGAGATAATTGACTTGGCCCTGCCAAGGTTTGGAGATTCATTCGCTCGGCCCCGTCGAGGTTCGGAGATAATTGACTTGGCCCCGCCAAGGTTTGGAGATTCAGGCTCAAGGGAGCGACTCAGTTGTGAATGTGGGCCACAGCGTCAAGCCCACGTGGCGCTTGGTAAGGGGCGCCAGAGCGAACGAGCGGCATACCGTCATGCTTTTTCATTGGTGACGCTACTCTTCCCGAGGGGGCAGGTTATTGGCCGAATGCCGAACTTTCGCGTTTTTCAAGGAAGAGGCCGGCATTAAGAGGCTCGGGGAAGCACCGAATGCATTTATTGTGAGGGCCGATAGATCAAAAATGTTCTGCTTGGGGAATTCCCGAACAACCTGCTCGCGCTTACCGATCTCGCTTGGGATGGGGCGCGACACTTCGGATTTCGCAGGCACTGAAACGGCGACGCGTGGCAAGTTCTTACGGGTCGATGGTTACGGCGCGATCGATAGAGATACCTGCCTGGCGAGTATAAATATGATCGAGGGGCATCGGTTTCGGCCATCCCTCAGTTTAAGTTCCAAAAAATGGCCTCTCCAGGGTGATCATCAGGCGAGTCGCGTTCCTCGCTCGATAACCTACCGCGTTCAGAGGGGAGGCGTACCTCCGTTACTGTTGATAGACAGGGCCTAGCGTCGGCCCTTGCGAGTAATCAGCATCTCGCGAGGATCGCCGAAGAGTACATGGACGTGTCGGTCATGGAGGCGGAGGCCCTACGCCGGTTGGTGGACCGGCAAAGGGAGGAGATTGCGTCCCTTCGTCAGCAAGTGGCTGACCTGACGGAGCGCCTGGAGGAGCTGCTAGCCTCCGGGAGTGACTCCGGATTCTGATTTAGGGCCTCTCCTCCGGTTTTTGTTTTTTACTGTCTTTTTGTAATCCTCTTTTTCTAAATGAAGAATGGATCTTGCTTTGGAAGTCCTCTTCTTCGAGAATTATGGCCTTGACCCGTGTGATGAATTAGGGTGCTAGCGTGGCCCCGTCGTTTTTGTGCGTTGATATAGACGCTTTGAACGATGGGCTATAGGGGCGTCACCCAAAGGTTTTCAGTAGCAGAGGGGGATCTCCTAGCTCTGCCTGGGGACTCTGGGCGATTATGCGGGGCTCAATGGCCTCTAAAAGGGGTTTGCCAATGGTGGCTTCTTTTGGTGCGTCGACGGTTTTTGTTTAACGCGCTCGTTTTCAAACCGAACGAAGTCCTTCGGGGACTATTTGGAGGCTGCCCGGCTTTATCGGGGCCTGTGTACTTCGGTTTTATCTGGGATTTCAGCCCGAATGATTTTTACCTGGCCTTGCCATGGCTCGGAGGATTCGTTGCTCGGCCCGGCCGAGGTTCGGAGAATATTTTACTTGGCCCTACCAAGGTTCGGAGATTTTGTTGCTTGGCCCTATCGAGGTTCGGAGAATATTTTACTTGGCCCTACCAAGGTTCGGAGAATTTGTTGCTTGGCCCTGTCGAGGTTCAGAGAATATTTTACTTGGCCCTACCAAGGTTCGGAGATTTTGTTGCTCGGCCCTGCCGAGGTTCGGAGAATATTTTACTTGGCCCTGCCAAGGTTCGGAGAATTTGTTGCTCGGCCCAGCCGAGGTTCAGAGAAATATTTTACTTGGCCCTACCAAGGTTCGAAGATTTTGTTGCTTGGCCCTGCCGAGGTTCGGAGAATATTTTACTTGGCCCTGCCAAGGTTCGGAGATTGTTGCTCGGCCCTACCGAGGTTCAGAGAATATTTTACTTGGCCCTACCAAGGTTCGGAGATTTTGTTGCTCGGCCCTGCCGAGGTTCGGAGAATATTTTACTTGGCCCTGCCAAGGTTCGGAGAATTTGTTGCTCGGCCCTGCCGAGGTTCAGAGAATATTTTACTTGGCCCTGCCAAGGTTCGGAGATTTGTTGCTCGGCCCTACCGAGGTTCGGAGAATATTTTATTTGGCCCTGCCAAGGTTCGGAGAATTTATTGCTTGGCCTTGCCAAGGTTCGGAGAATATTTTACTTGGCCCTGCCAAGGTTCGGAGATTTGTTGCTCGGCCCTGCCGAGGTTCGGAGAATATTTTATTTGGCCCTGCCCTTCGGCCCTGCCAAGGTTCGGAGAATATTTTACTTGGCCTGCCAAGGTTCGAGAATTTGTTGCTCGGCCCAGCCGAGGTTCGGAGAATATTTTACTTGGCCCTGGCAAGGTTCGAGAATTTGTTGCTCGGCCCTGCCGAGGTTCGGAGAATATTTTACTTGGCCCTGCCAAGGTTCGGAGATTTGTTGCTCGGCCCTGCCGAGGTTCGAGAATATTTTACTTGGCCCTGCCAAGGTTCGGAGATTTGTTGCTCGGCCCTACCGAGGTTCGGAGAATATTTTACTTGGCCCTGCCAAGGTTTGGAGATTTGTTGCTCGGCCCTGCCGAGGTTCGGAGAATATTTTACTTGGCCCTGCCAAGGTTCGGAGAATGTTGCTCGGCCCTGCCGAGGTTCAGAGAATATTTTACTTGGCCCTGCCAAGGTTCGGAGATTTTTTGCTCGGCCCTGCCAAGGTTCGGAGAATATTTTACTTGGCCCTGCCAAGGTTTGGAGATTTGTTGCTCGGCCCTGCCGAGGTTCGGAGAATATTTTACTTGGCCCTGCCAAGGTTCGGAGATTTGTTGCTCGGCCCGGCCGAGGTTCGGAGAAATATTTTACTTGGCCCTGCCAAGGTTCGGAGATTTCCTGTTCAAACAGACAGCTCGGTTGTGCCGAGGATTGGTAAGCAGTATCTGTTTCTTCTTGCAATTTATAGCAATGCAGTGCATAATGATTCACGCGACAGGTTTTGAGGAAACAGATAAGCAGGAACGTGTAGTGAGGCATGCGAAGATGAATTCAGAGAGGACATACCCTATTGATAATATTTACGAAGGTTGTCCGCGTTCCAAGTCCGGGGAATGGACTTCCCATCCAGATCCTGCAGCTTGTAGGTTCCCGGTCCAATAATCTCCGCTACTTGGTACGGGCCCTCCCAGTTTGGCGCCAGCTTTCCTTGCTCCAGCGGTTTGGAAACAGAAGCCTTTCGGAGGACAAGGTCGCCAGGCAGGAAGGCTTTTCCTTTGACCCTGGAGGCATGATAGCGGGCCACCCTCTGTTGATAAGCAGCCGTTCTGATCCGGGCCTTTTCTCTGACCTCTTCCACTAGGTCGAGGTTGGTGCGGAGCTGTTCGTTGCTAGTTTCCTCTGAGTAACTCTCCACCCGCAATGATGGGAGGCCGACTTCCACAGGGATAACGGCCTCTGTACCAAAAGCCATTCGGAATGGGGTTTCGCCCGTCGGGATCTCGGGGTAGTGCGGTAGGCCCATAAGACATGATGTAGCTCATTCGCCCACCTGCCTTGGGCTCTGGAGAGGCGAGCTTTGATTCCCTGGAGGAGGGTCCTGTTGGTCACTTCGGCCGCTCCGTTGGCTTGTGGGTGCCCGACCGAAGTAAGGTGGTGACGGATTCCGTGCTCCTCACAGAACTGGCGAATTTGGAGTTATCGAACTGCTTGCCGTTATCGGTGATTATGGTGTGGGGGAGGCCGAATCGGCAGATGATGGACCTCCAGACAAAGTCTCTGGCCGTGCCTCGGTAATTTGTGCGACTGCTTCCGCTTCGACCCATTTGGTGAAGTAGTCGATGGCGACAAATAGAATTTCCGCTGTCCCGTGCAAGCGGGAATGGGCCGAGGATGTCCATCCCCCATTTGGCAAAGGGCCAAGCGGAGGATATAGAAACTAGCTCGGCGGAAGGGAGTCTTTGGATGTTTGAATGTCTCTGGCAGGGGTCGCAGGCGCGGACCAGATCGTCCGCGTCTTTTTGCATGGTCGGCCAGTAGTAGCCTTGTCGCAGCACCTTGTGGCATAGGGACCGGCTTCCCAGATGGTTGCCGCAAATCCCTTCATGTACCTCGCGCAGAGCGTAGTCCGCTTCTGATGGGCGAAGGCACCTAAGCAGCGGCATGGAAAATGACCGCTTGTAAAGTTGGTTGTCAATCAACACATAGTGGATGGCCTGCAGCTTCAGCTTCCTAGCCTCTCTTCGGTCGGACGGAAGCGACCCTTCTTTGAGATATTTGAGGATAGGGTCGAACCAGGATGGTTCGGCCTCAACTTGCATCACTCGGTCGGCTTCCGTGATGCTCGGCTTTTCCAGAGTCTCCAGGTGGAACTTTTGTTCGGCATCCATCGTCTCCGTGGTTGCCAGTCGGGAGAGTAGGTCGGCACGGGCGTTCTCAGATCTGGGAATCTGAATAATTTCAAATTCAGAAAAATGGGAAGCAAGTTACGCACCTCCTGGAGATATCGAATCATGTTGGCTCCCGAGCTTCAAACTCTCCCCGAACATGGCCGGCTACCAGCTGAGAGTCGGTGAAGGCGTTGAGCTTTTCCACCTTCAGATTGCGGGCGATCCGGAGACCGGCTAACAGAGCTTCGTACTCGGCTTCGTTGTTGGAAGCCGGGAAGGAGAATCGGACGCCATACTCGAAGATCATCCCCTCAGGACTGGTGAGAACTAGACCCGCACCGGAGTGATGGGCATTGGACGACCCGTCGACGTGGAGGAGCCACCGGGCTCCAGACTTTGGCTCTTCAAGAGAGTCTGGGGTAGAACCGTCCTCCGGGATGGTACACTCGAGGAGGAAGTCGGCCAGCACTTGAGCTTTGATGGCTGGGCGAGGCTGAAAATGTATGTCATGCTCGCTTAGCTCGACGGCCCATTTGGTCATTCTCCCCGATGTCTCGGACGGTGGACCACCGCCTTGATGGGTTGGTCAGTCAGGACCGTCACAGAATGTGCTTGGAAAGTACGGCCGCAGCTTTCGAACTGAGGTGATCAAGGCCACACCATCTTTTCAATCCTGCTGTACCTCGTCTCCGCATCGCGGAGCAGCCTGCTCACATAGTAGATCGGCTTCTGGACTTTGCCTTCTTCTTTGACTAGCACCGAACAAACCGCGCTCTCCGAAACAGCCAGGTACAAGAATAGGGTCTCTCCCGGGGCTGGAACGGAGGCGAGCCGAGGTACTTCTTGAGATCTTGAAATGATTTCTGGCACTCGGGAGTCCACTGGAAGTTTTTGGCCGATCGGAGAGTTTTGAAGAAGGGGAGGCATCTCTCGCCGACCGCGCCACAAAGCGGTTAAGGGCCGCTATCCTCCCGGTTAGGCGCTGGACCTCTTTAACAGATGCTGGGGGCGCCATTTGTTGGAGAGCTTGAATCTTCTGGGGGTTAGCTTCGATACCTCGCTGGGAGACCATGAAGCCGAGGAACTTCCCCGAGTTGACGCCGAAGGCGCACTTGGTCGGGTTGAGTTTCATCCCATATTTGCGCAACGTTGCAAAGCTCTCCGAGAGGTCCTCGACATGCTGTGACGCCTCCTTGCTTTTAACCAGCATGTCGTCCACGTACACCTCCATGTTCCGGCCGATTTGCTCCTTGAACACCTTGTTGACCAGCCGCTGGTAGGTCGCCCCTGCATTTTTAAGACCAAAAGGCATAACACGGTAACAGTAGGTACCTCGGTCGGTTATGAAGGCGGTCTTTTCTTCATCTTCAGGGGCCATTCGGATCTGATTGTAGCCGAATAGGCGTCCATGAATGACAGCATTGGTGGCCTGAGGTGGCGTCCACGAGCTGATCGATCCGAGGGAGGGGGAAGCTGTCCTTCGGGCAGGCTTTGTTGAGGTCGGTGAAGTCGATGCAGATCCTCCATTTGCCGTTCGACTTTTTCACCATGACGACATTTGACAGCCAGCTCGGGTAATTTACCTCTCGGACGAAATTGGCCTTTGATGAGTTTGTCGACCTCTTCTTCAATGGCTTTTTGCCTCTGGGGCGAAGCTTCTCTTCTTCTGCTTAACAGGCCTGTGCATCTCGTCCACATTGAGATGGTGGACGAGGACCTCGGGGTTGATTCCTGGCATGTCGGAGGCGGTCCAGGCGAAGATGTCGGCATTGCTTTGGAGGAATCTGATCAATCTGTGCCGAGGCTCTCCTTTGAGCAGCGACCCGATCCTTATGGTTCGGTCGGGCGAGCTTCGTCCAATGGTACCTCCTCCAATTCCTCTGCCGGTTCTCCCCGCTGTTCGGCGAAGTCCTCGCGAGCGTCTAGCCCGTCAACCTCGGGCATTCTAGACTGAAGGCTCGTAACGAAACATTGCCGAGCCATGGCTTGACTTCCCCGAACCACTCCAACTCCTTGCTCGGTGGGGAACTTCATAGATAGATGCGGGATGGAGACAACTGCCTTGAGGACATTAAACCAGGCCTGCCGAATATGGCGTTGTATGGGGATCTGAGGTCGGTCACTAGGAAATCGGTCTGTACAATGGTCACAAGGGGCCAGGTTCCGCGCGGACCGTCAGGGTGACGATTCCTTCCGGGATAATGACGTCGCCGGTGAATCCCATCAGGGTGGAATCCACGGCTCGAAGGTTTTCCATGAGCAATTTCATCCTGGCAAACACACCGAGGTACAAAACATTTACCGAGCTTCCACTATCAACGAGGATTCGGCTTACATCATAATTGTTCAAATTAAGGGATACAACTAGTGCGTCATCGTGGGGGAGTTGTATCCCAGAAGATCATCATCGGAGAAGGAGAGTTCGCCTGTCGTGCCTTCTTTGGCACTGATCCATCTCTGCCGCCTGGGGCTCGATCCGCCGGCCTCTTCAATCATGTTGATACGGCCAACCACGGGCGGATTGGGTGGAGGAGGAAGTTGTTGGAGCTCGGGCTGGCGTCACCTCCTTGTGGTGGCTCGGGCGCCTCCTAAACTGATCTAGCCGTCCCCGCCGAATCAGCCTCTCGATCTCATTCTTCAGCTGCCAGCATTCTTCAGTGTCATGACCGTGCTCCCTATGGTAGCGGCAGTACTTGGCGGGATCTCTTCGGGTCGGGTTCCCTCGGAGAGGTACTGGCGGGGAAGTTGGCGCTCTATCTCCATAAGGATTTGCGCTCGGGGCACAGTCAGCGGAGTATAGCGATCGAATCGCCTAGGAGGACTCCGGGAGCGATTCCTTGGCGGCAGCGGAGGGACTCTTTGGCGGCGGGGCGGACTTGGTCGACGGACAGGACGGTGTCTGTCGGGGACTTTAGGCTCCTTCTTCTTTGCTTGCTCAGCGCGGGCAACTCTCCGCGACTCCTCGACCCTAGCGTACTTGTCCGCAAGGGCCATCATATCAGAGAGACATGGGGGGTAGCTGACCTCCATAGCCAGGTAGAAGTCGCTCTCCTTCGAGACCCCCCGCCAGGGCGGACATAGCCACCTCATGATTAAGGTGGTCCACCTCTAACATGGCCTTGTTGAAACGGCCAAGGTAATTCCTCAAGGACTCCCCTCTCTCTGCTTGACTTCGGAGAGGGAGTCGGATCTTCGTCGGTGGCGGCGGCTGCTGACGAACTGGCCAATAAAAAGGTGGCTCAGCTCGTCGAATGAATCAATGGAACCTGGTTTCAAGGCGTTGAACCAGGTTCGGGCGGATCCTCTGAGGGTGGAGGGGAAGGCGCGGCAGAGGACCGCATCAGATGCTCCGTGGAACATCATTATTGACCGGAAGCTACTGAGATGGTCGTCCGGGTCGGTGGAGCCGTGATAGGGTTCGACGGCTGGCAGTTTGACATGGGAGGGAATCACTTCCTCCATGATTCCCTTAGAGAAAGGGATGCCCTGTTCCGCCTTGGGCTGGGGCAGATGGGTCTGCTTGGCGGCGTCCAGCTCCTGACGCATCTCTGGATCTGACGGCGGATCTCCCCTTCACCGGTTAGAGGAGGAGCTAGGCGTGAGAATCGCAAGGATGGCATGGAGTCATGGTGAGATGTCGCCGGGGAGAGGGAGCGGGCTCGCCGAGATCTGGGAGGATCTCTATCATAACCACCTCGTGGGACTGGTTTGTCCCTTCTGGGTGGTGTGGGGGATCCGCTGATTCGTGCGGATCAGAGGAGGAGGTCGTCGGTGAAGAAGGAACCGCCGCCTCCTTCTGAAGGTGCGAAGCAGGAGGGGGCGCAAGGCGCTCTTGAACCAGATGGGTAAGGGCCTGGACCTGTTGGACCAGCGTAGCGAACTGGTCTTGGGTCACTGGGATGGCAGGCGGTGATGAGGTTTCAACTGGTGGCGGTTGCGGCGCTGTAGCGCCAGTCGGATCAGGCCTCTGGGAAGCGACCTGATCTTGGGCTTCAGAGGTTGCTCTCCTCCGGTTGGCCATTGGAGAGGTTCTTCTCCGGATTTAGATCCTTGTCTCCTTTCTTCAAGTTTTAATGGGACTTGAGACCCTTCCTCTAGCGCCAATCTGTTGCCGCCGGGATCCGTCCTCCGACTCGGCGCGGTCGATCTCCAGGAAGAGGGGGGCGGACCTGCAAAAGAAGTCCACATGCGGGGGACGCTGGGGGTGGCCCTCCGTGGAAGACCCTCCGACGCTCAAGTCAGTGGAGAAGAGATCGGCGATCAACCAGACAGTGGGGAGGTGGATCTCTCCGGGAGACCTCTCCGGGGGTGGCCAATCGGAAGCTCCAGAGGGCAGGAGCGCTGACGAGCTGCCGGAGAGAGCAGTGTGGGTGCCCGTGTAAGAGGCGCGTGCCTGTGCGCAAGGAGATGTGTGTGTACCCAAAAAGGTGCGTACCTAGGGGAATCTGCGAGTCTGACATTTATAGACTATCACCTGGGTCTTGAGCGTCTTCTGGAAGGTTCGAAGGTTGTTACGATATGGAGGCGGACAGAATCAGGCCGTTGTGGGGCCGTTAGAATCCATATCCCGTTTGTTCAGGAATCGACGGCTGGGAGAGTTCCTTGATGTCTCGAGATCTAGTTGAGTAGGCCTGGGGCAGTTATGATAGGTTTTAGGCCACGTCCCGACATGATTCCTTGTCTAGGATGTCGTTCTGGTAGGCCCGGGCTCTCCCGCGTCAGGTTCCGCGGAGTAGGTGTTAGGCTGTGGATCGCCCGATGAAGCCGAGCTACGGAAGCCCAGAGGGGCCGAGCTATGGAAGCCCGGAGGGGCCGAGCTACGGAAGCCCGGAGGGGCCGAGCTACGGAAGCCCGGAGGGGCCGAGCTACGGAAGCCCGGAGGGGCCGAGCTACGGAAGCCCGGAGGAGACGGAGGGAGGAGGTTAGCCTTAGCCGTCTCGTACGGATATTAATGCAATGATGATTTTACCCTCCAACAGTTACAAATCGTCAAAACATCATTTCCTTTTTCAAAGTTTCCAAGGAATGCAATGTCTCACGCTAAGTTTTCTGGAAATTAAACAAACGGATGAAAACTCAACTAAAGCAAGACGATTCTCTCACTCAACCGAGGGATGGTACGACCGTAGAGATTTTAAATGACGTGAAGACTGGCCAACGGCTTCTCGCTAATTTCGGCATTCATAGAATAACATATTAGACTTTTCTACCGGTCCAAGTCCCTCTACTTTTTCCTTGATTCGACTTGGTCAAGCTCCGTCTGTTCTTGCTCTAATAAAACTGACCTGGAACCGCCGGCCTTCCGGCTTGCCCCGTCTGTTCTGCTCTGCATGAAAGAATTCTACAAATCAGACAGGACTCTTCCCCTTTATTCCATGCATGCAACCAGACTTCTCCGTCTTATTATCCCTACTCCATCAAGAAAGTCAACAATAGATATCCCCACTCCATCAATAAATACCCCCACAAACCTCAGCCTTTCTCACCACCTCCTCCTCGCTTGCCTTTGGAATCCAACAAACACAAGCCGTCCTAGTCCCAATGGCCAATCCGTCACTTCTCTTTGCCGCTTTCTTCGCTGCCCTCCTCGTCCAAGGTTGCTTCATGATGCATTTCAAGGCCTCTGAGCCTGGTTTTTGTCTTCCTTCTTGATAAATATGTCCAACCTCTAAAATTTCAAGTGCGCATTCAACTACGTTCACGATCAAGAACAACTGCCCCTACACGATCTGGCCTGGAGTGCAGAACAACCCCAATGTCCCTGCATTCCCGAAGATGGGCTTCGAGCTCGCTGCCTCGGCCTCCTGTAGTATCCGGTTCTTACGAACCAGGTTTAGGTTAATTCTAACCCGGTTCATGCGAACCAGGTTTCAGTTAATTCTAACCCGGTTCATGTGAACCAGGTCTGGGTTGATTTAATGTGTTGAGCAACGCTTCGCTCGCAGTGATGACGCTTTGGTTCTCCAGATCTCATAACCGAAGCATCTCGCTGCGACATTAAAAAGGCAGAGGTGCCCTCCCTCCTGGTGATCAGAGTCCGCGTCCCCTCCAGGTAATTCTCTGCCCATCCTCTTAGTGCTAGAGAGAGAGTGAGTTGTCATGGGAGAAAGAGGAAGAGAGGGAGTATCAGGAGAGAGGAAGAAAGAGAGAGAGAAAGAATCGTAGAGAGATCGTGAGAGAGAGAGAGCGAGCGTGAGAGAGAGAGAGACAGCGTGTGAGAGAGAGAGACAGCGGGAGGCAGAGAGAGAGCGAGGGAGACAGGGAGAGGAAAGCTCGTCGATCCCCTTGGTTCAGGCCCGGCGGCGTGCTCGCCGCCGCGCCGGGCCTGATACTTGACCGGCGACCCCGCCGGTGCCGGGGGAGGCATCCGGCGGGGTGGTGATGGAGAGAGAGAGGAGAGGGAGGGCCAATTGGCCCTCCTCTCGCGCGGTGGCGGAAGCCGAACGGCTTCCGCCGGTTGGTTCGGGCTCGGCGGCGTGCTCGCCGCCGAGCCGGGCCCGAGGTTGGGCCTGTCGCCTCCACCGGCGCCGGGCGTGCGTCCGGTGGAGGTCCGGCCAGCCATGGTGGCCGGCCGTGCCGCCGGCACAGTTCTGTGCCGCACGGAGGAGTTAAGGAAGATGAGAGAAATTGAGGGGGGAGAGAAGATTTGGCGGCCGGTCACGGCGGCAGCCGGCTCTGGCCCGGCCACCGGCGGCCGGGCCGCCCTCAATTTGGCCGGCGGCGGCCCCGGCCGCCGGCCATGTTCCCGTCCCCTGTTCGGTGAAATAGGGGATCGGGCGGCTTAGTGTTGAACCGGGCCGGCTGGGACGGCCGGTTCAGGCCTTTTAGGCCGTGCAGCAGTAGGAGTTTGGGCTGGTTTTTGGGCCCCGTAACGGGCCGGGATTAGAAAAATAATTATATGGCTAGAATCTTGGTAAATTCTAGTTTCTTGGGGTATTTTTACCTCCCCATTTGGGTTTGTATAGTAGGAGATATTCGGGCCCAAAGTAGGGCCCGTGAAATAGTTTGGATAGAAATCCTAAGGGTCATTTTAACATTCGTATTCTAATAAATTAATTGTGTAATGATCCTGTAGGTGCTCAGACATCTGACTAGCTGATTTATACATGTTGGATAGCGTACTGAAGTAAGTAAGCCAGTTATCAGTATTTAATAATTGATTCATGAATGTTTAAATTGTGAATTGTGATGTGAAGAATTGTCATTGGCTAAATTGTAAGTAGATGTACATTATGAATACATGGCTGTTTATGTGCTATGATTTCATATGTGGATGCTATGCATGAGAGATGCAGTTATTATGACATTGATGTGATATATTACATGCAATTGTTCAGTAGGTATAATCCACTGTTTATGCAATATTGAGTTGTTATTGACATGATGAGTGCATGTGGTGTGAGGTACTGTTATGTGTCGCCGCGGTTCTCCTTTATCCTGTCATACCACACACACGTCTAAAGGACGTGTTCTGGTGGATTTCGACATGGCGTGACCCTAGTATTTCGACCCTACTTCAGTAGGGGGATACTTGTTAGTATGCTATGGTATTTTGACCCTACTTCAGTAGGGGGGATACTTGTTAGTATACTATGGTATTTCGACCCTACTTCAGTAGGGGGGATACTTGTTAGTATACTATGATATTTCGACCCTACTTCAGTAGGGGGGATACTTGTTAGTATACTATGGCATTTCAACCCTTTCAGTAGGGGGGATGCCTGTTGGTACATTATTGAGATATTGCAGGGCCGTGGGTCACATTTACAGTTACCATTGAGAGTAGAAACAGTGGGTTTACTATATATAATTGAGCGGTTTATGGATGCAGATGAGGCATTGCAGGGCCATGGGACACGCATGATATAATACTTACATTGCATAATGGAGTGATTGTGAATGCAAAAGAAAGAATTATATTGATATGTGCCGCCGCGGTTCTCCTTTGTTAGGGCATGTAGAGGCCACACATCTAGAGGATGTGCTCAGATGAGGCATTGCAGGGCCGTGGGACACATATAATATAATATGACAATGAATTGTTTATATGCACTGATAATTTGCTATGATATAATACAACAATGATAAGTGCAAATGATTTGAATTATATTTATATGTGCCGCCGCGGCTCTCCTTTGTTATGGGGCATTGCAGGGCCGTGGGACACATATGATATAATATAACAATGATGGGTTTCTTACATTGCATGTTTGAGTATTTGTGAAATGTTTATGCATGCAGATCATTTATATGCTTATTGATTGCTATGCTATGATTTGACTGTATAACGTGGTTTACTTACTGAGTGTAATCTCATAAAAATATTATAATGTTTTTGCTATAGGACCATGAGATTTGAGAATAATATGTTGGAGTGATAGACCTCAACTCAAATAAAATATAGATTTTGTTATTGCTATACCAGTGTATTTATGTGTAGGGCTTGATGCCCAGACTATATTATGGTAGTGTGTAAGGAACCATAGGTTCGTTGTAGCTTCTATTTAAAATAAAGTGGATTCATATGTTGATGTAACCCCAGTAATGCTTATGTGTAGGGCTTGTAGCCCAAATCTTTAGTTATGGATTGTATTAAAGACATGGACTTGAATGATATATAGTTGTTGCTTTTCTTGAATTCAGTGTCATGTTTCGGGATGCCTTGCGTGCCCGGCATGCGGCGGGTTGTCACCCTAGCTCAAAATTTTTGGGTCTGGGGCGTGACAGCTTCAGTGGTATCAGAGCATAGGTTTTGACCCTAGGGACACAGACATATTGACATGATAATAGGTAGAGAACTTATGACCCTAGGGACACAGACATATTGACATGATAACACGTAGAGAACATACCTTGATGACATTATACTTAGAGTCACCTGACACATTAGTTTATGATGATATTAACCACATCTAATTTATCAGGTAATAGTTATGGCTCGCCATACTAGGAGCCAACTGTATGAGGAGGACTCTCTGGCCAGTAATGCTAATCAGCCGGTGGGTCGAGGAACTACTGGAGGTACGGCCCCTGCCAACCCAGTAGGAACTGAGCACCAGCGATTCCAGTCCGAGATGCTTCAAGCTCTCTCGGGTATGGCACAGTCTATGCAGGACATGCAGCATCAGAGTGCGCAGCGGAAGCGTGGTGGGCCCATAACCCACAGGACCCAGGTTATGACCTTAGGGACATATGCATAATGACACTCTAGGCAAAATACTAGGATGACGTTGAGATAATTATGACTTTCAAGGAATTTCATGAATTATGCTTTGGAAGCTTGAAATTTAAAGTTTATCATTATTGAATTACAAATTGGATAGAAATTGAGAATGAACCATCGCAAGCCAATGATATTATGTGGGCTCCCTGACTGGTAGCCTTGATCAGTGGGGAGGCCAAGGGGGCTTCTAGAAGTTTTAGCTCCTTTAAACTTTGGAAATGATTCGTAGCAGTTTCAGACTTTAAATAATATGAGAGATGAAATTTTAATTGGATATGCAATAAAAGATTGATGAACATAAGGAATAAACATAGTAGTGGAAAATTGCAATTGATGACTAATATAACTAAACCCATTATGTCCATATTGCAATTGAGTTGATATATGGATCTTGAGGTATTAAATCAGAATTTGAATGTGGATGAATATAATGAATCTTAATTGTAGAACTTACATTATTGATATTGTAAGATTATGAACTCATCTGCTGGTTATAGGGATGATTAATATTGATGATATTTTGGGAACGGAATAGTTAATTACATGTTTTTGATTAATCACAATTGAGTACCTTCTGAGTTCGAGTCTGGATGGATAAATTATCAATCAGCCATGAGTGGCATATCTATTTTCAAGGAAAAAGGAGGGTGATGATTTTATCAATTATGAATTATGGTTAAGGATACATGTTATATCACTTTCAAGTCATGATGAGATCACTATAATTTTCTAATTATGTCTTTTGGATGGTAAGTGCATTTTCATTCTTAATTGATCTTATAAGACATGTATCCATCTGAGCTAGATCAGTGAGGTCACTTTGAGTTATTCAAAGGGTTTGAATTAGTTGGTCATGTTATGAAATGAGACATTACATAATCTATAGATAATTTTGATAGTCATTGGTAACAAAATAATCAACTCATGGATTTGAATCATTTAAATTATAATATTCATTGAGAATAAACTGACCTATTTAAAGAGAAATTGATTGGTTATGGTGGTATTATTGATAAATATGAAGGAGATAAATTAATTATACTGATGATTAGTGATGACACTATTATTCAAAGAAAATAAATTTTAATTACGATAATTAGGAAAGATATCTTAAATGATTGGCATAATGTTCATTGATGTTAGCTTGAAGTATTCAAGAGTGAAACCAAGTATATTATGATGATTGATATAAGTGTCGTAATGATTAATGGTACATTCAACTATTCAAGAGTTGAGAGAGCATTGAAAGAAAATTATCTTATATCTAATTCACAAGAATTTCGAACTGTCTTATCAAGGAATCGAGAGTACCTGATATGTTGCTAACCTTAAGTATGGAAGATATTATACATGTAATAGACAACTGCAGAAACCAATAAGATTTTAGATGTTATACTGCGAGCCTGTGTGATGGATTTAGAAAGTGCTTGGTATAGCTTCTTACCCTTAGTGAAATTGCTTAATTATTGATTACCAAGCCAATATTCAAATGGATTCATTTCAATTGTCTACGATATAAGGCATAGATTTCCTTCATATTGAGATGATGTGAGAGCGACAATTTTGGACTGAGCTTGTTTAGCAGCTATGAAAAGTATCATTAATTAAAGCAGTTGTTGTAGCTCAAAGTTAATAGAAAAGTTATGTTAATGATCAAAAGAAAGATTTGAAATTTCAGGTTAAAGATCATTTGGAAGTTTTGCTAACCAATGATGTTATGAGTTCTGTGTTAGAGGTGACTTGAGCCACAAAACATTGGGTCATTTGAAACTTTGATCAAGATAAAGGAAGTGTCTTATAGCCTAGCACTGCTTTCATTACTCTTTGTAGTGTTCAATGTGTTTCATATCTTTATGACAGAGGAAGTATATTTCAAACCCCGTTATGTGTTATAACATGAACCAATTTAGCTTAAGAAATAATTGACCTATGAAGATCATCTTGTGCACATTATGGACCGTAAAAATCAAGTTCTGAAATAGTGTAGTATTCCTTATGTCAAAGACCAGTAGAATAATCATTCTGAGAGAGAGACTATTGGGAGCCTAAGGAGGAAATGGGAAAGAAAAATCCATAATTAATTGTATCTTATGACAGATCAATGATGTATCGATGACCATGACTTTTAATGAAATTTAATTGATCATGAGAGGGAAAATTTGGATTCTATATTCTATTGGATGTATATCAATTTCGAGGACGAAATTCTTATAAGGAGGGGAGGATGTAGTACCCGGTTCCTACGAACCAGGTTTAGGTTAATTCTAACCCGGTTCATGAGAACCAGGTTTGAGTTAATTCTAACCCGGTTCATGTGAACCAGGTCTGGGTTGATTTAATGTGTTGAGCAACGCTTCGCTCGCAGTGATGACGCTTTGGTTCTCCATATCTCATAACCGAAGCGTCTCGCTGCGACATTAAAAAGGCAAAGGTGCCTCCCTCCTGGTGATCAGAGTCCGCGTCCCCTCCAGGTAATTCTCTGCCCATCCTCTTAGTGCTAGAGAGAGAGAGTGAGTTGTCATGGGAGAAAGAGGAAGAGAGAGTATCAGGAGAGAGGAAGAAAGAGAGAGAGAGAAAATCACAGAGAGATCGTGAGAGAGAGAGCGAGCGTGAGAGAGAGAGACAGCGTGTGAGAGAGAGAGACAACGGGAGGTAGAGAGAGAGAGCGAGGGAGACAGGGAGAGGAAAGCTCGCCGATCCCCTTGGTTCAGGCCCGGCGGCGTGCTCGCCGCCGCGCCGGGCCTAATACTTGACCGGCGACCCCGCCGGTGCTGGGGGAGGCGTCCGGCGGGGTGGTGATGGAGAGAGAGAGAGGGAGGGCCAATTGGCCCTCCTCTCGCGCCGGTTGGTTCGGGCCCGGCGGCGTGCTCGCCGCCTCGCCGGGCCCAAGGTTGGGCCTGTCGCCTCCACCGGCGCCGTGCGTGCGTCCGGTGGAGGTCCGGCCGGCCATGGTGGCCGGCCGTGCTGCCGGCACAGTTCTGTGCCGCGCGGAGGAGTTAAGGAAGATGAGAGAAATTGAGAGGGGAGAGAGAAGATTTGGCGGCCGGCCGCGGCGGCGGCCGGCTCTGGCCCAGCCACCGGTGGCCGGGCCGCCCTCAATTTGGCCGGCGATGGCCCCGGCCGCCGGCCATGTTCCCGTCCCCTGTTCGGTGAAACAGGGGATCGGGCGGCTTAGTGTTGAACCGGGCCGGCTGGGCCGGCCGGTTCAGGCCTTTTGGGCCGTGCAGCAGTAGGAGTTTGGGCTGATTTTTGGGCCCCGTAATGGGCGGGATTAGAAAAATAATTATATGGCTAGAATCTTGGTGAATTCTAGTTTCTTGGGGTATTTTTACTTCCCCATTTGGGCTTGTATAGTGGGAGATATTCGAGCCCAAAGTAGGGCCCGTGAAATAGTTTGGGTAGAAATCCTAAGGGTCATTTTAACATTCGTATTCTAATAAATTAATTGTGTAATGATCCTGTAGGTGCTCAGACATCTGACTAGCAGATTATACATTTTGGATAGCGTACTGAAGTAAGTAAGCCAGTATCAGTATTTAATAATTGATTCATGAATGTTTAAATTATGAATTGTGATGTGAAGAATTGTCATTGGCTTAATGTAAGTAGATGTACATTATGAATACATGGCTGTTTATGTGCTATGATTTCATATGTGGATGCTATGCATGAGAGATGCAGTTATTATGACATTGATGTGATATATTACATGCAATTGTTCAGTATGTATAATCCACTGTTTATGCAATATTGAGTTGTTATTGACATGATGAGTGCATGTGGTGTGAGGTACTGTTATGTGTCGCCGCGGTTCTCCTTTATCCTGTCATACCACACACACGTCTAAAGGACGTGTTCTGGTGGATTTCGACATGGCGTGACCCTAGTATTTCGACCCTACTTTAGTAGGGGGGATACTTGTTAGTATGCTATGGTATTTCGACCCTACTTCAGTAGGGGGGATACTTGTTAGTATACTATGGTATTTCGACCCTACTTCAGTAGGGGGGATACTTGTTAGTATACTATGATATTTCGACCCTACTTCAGTAGGGGGATACTTGTTAGTATACTATGGCATTTCGACCCTTTCTGTAGGGGGATGCTGTTGGTACATTATTGAGATATTGTAGGGCCGTGGGTCACATTTACAGTTACCATTGAGAGTATAAACAGTGGGTTTACTTATATAGTATAATTGAGCGGTTATGGATGCAGATGAGGCATTGCAGGGCCATGGGACACGCATGATATAATACTTACATTGCACAATGGAGTGATTGTGAATGCAAAGAATGAATTATATTGATATGTGCCACCGCGGTTCTCCTTTGTTAGGGCATGTAGAGGCCACACATCTAGAGGATGTGCTCAGATGAGCATTGCAGGGCCGTGGGACACATATAATATAATATGACAATGAATTGTTTATATGCACTGATAATTTGCTATGATAATACAACAATGATAAGTGCAAATGATTTGAATTATATTTATATGTGCCGCCACGGCTCTCCTTTGTTATGGGGCATTGCAGGCCGTGGGACACATATGATATAATATAACAATGATGGGTTTACTTACATTGCATGTTTGAGTATTTGTGAAATGTTTATGCATGCAGATCATTTATATGCTTATTGATTGCTATGCTATGATTTGACTGTATAACGTGGTTTACTTACTGAGTGTAATCTCATAAAAATATTATAATGTTTTTGCTACAGGACCATGAGATTTGAGAATAACATGTTGGAGTGATAGACCTCAACTCAAATAAAATATAGATTTTGTTTATTGCTATACCAGTGTATTTATGTGTAGGGCTTGATGCCCAGACTATATTATGGTGGTGTGTAAGGAACCATAGGTTCGTTGTAGCTTCTATTTAAATAAAGTGGATTCATATGTTGATGTAACCCAGTAATGCTTATGTGTAGGGCTTGTAGCCCAAATCTTTAGTTATGGATTGTATTAAAGACATGGACTTGAATGATATAGATTGTTGCTTTTCTTGAATTCAGTGTCATGTCTCGGGATGCCTTGCGTGCCCGGCACGCGGCGGGTTGTCACCCTAGCTCAAAATTTTTGGGTCTGGGGCATGACAGCTTCGGTGGTATCAGAGCATAGGTTTTGACCCTAGGGACACAGACATATTGACATGATAACAGGTAGAGAACTTATGACCCTAGGGACACAGACATATTGACATGATAACACGTAGAGAACATACCTTGATGACATTATACTTAGAGTCACCTGACACATTAGTTTATGATGATATTAACCACATCTAATTTATCAGGAAATAGTTATGGCTCGCCATACTAGGAGCCAACTGTATGAGGAGGACTCTCTGGCCAGTAATGCTAATCAACCGGTGGGTCGAGGAACTACTGGAGGTACGGCCCCTGCCAACCCAGTAGGAACTGAGCACCAGCGATTCCAGTCCGAGATGCTTCAAGCTCACTCGGGTATGGCGCAGTCTATGCAGGACATGCAGCATCAGAGTGCGCAGCGGAAGCGTGGTGGCCCATAACCCACAGGACCCAGGTTATGACCTTAGGGACATATGCATAATGACACTCTAGGCAAAATACTAGGATGACGTGAGATAATTATGACTTTCAAGGAATTTCATGAATTATGCTTTGGAAGCTTGAAATTTAAAGTTTATCATGATATTAATTGAATTACAAATTTGATAGAAATTGAGAATGAACCATCGCAAGCCAATGATTATGTGGGCTCCCTAGCTGGTAGCCTTGATCAGTGGGGAGGCCAAGGGGGCTTCTAGAAGTTTTAGCTCCATTAAACTTGTGGAAATGATTCGTAGCAGTTTCAGACTTTTAAATAATATGAGAGATGAAATTTTAATTGGATATGCAATAAAAGATTGATGAACATAAGGAATAAACATAGTAGTGGAATGAACATAAGGAATGAACATAAGGAACAAACTTTTCCGGTCGGCGTAATTAAGTACATTAGCTAATGGTATCAATTAACAAAGAAATTCCAAAAAAAAAAGCTTTCAAAGTCTAGAATATTGACACATAACATAGGCAAACAATGAAGCTAGATTTAGACTCCAAATTACCACAAACAAATGAAACCCCTTTTTAGCTGTAAAATGGAGTCAGGCCTATCCTCTTCGTCGTGACCTACCACGTACATCATGCCTTCGGTCAACTCCATGGAGAACTCATCAGCTATTAAATGCTTTATTTTTTTTATTTTTATTCTAAAAGTAAAAATAAAATCTTTAATGAAAGAAAAGGAGCTTTGCTGAATGCTTTTGATGTATGCACATGTAGCTGAAGTAATGCATGAGATGTTTCCCTTAGATAGTTAGATTCATGTGAGTGTAGATACATGACATGGATCTTGATGAGTACATAGAACTGGCCAAGGTGTGGCATGGTTTTGGAGAGAAGAAGCAGCTGGTTGGCTGGAGACTGAGAAGTAAGAACTAAGAAGCCATTCCCAAGTCCAAGAAAGAGATCTTGGAAGGACATGGACTGATCCATCCAGGAAGGCAAGAAAGTGCTGGTTGGAGGTCGCACACCTTCAATGCCGCACATGGTTAGAGAGAGATTTCAATAGAAAAAGTTATGATTTTATTCCGCATTATCTATCCATGTGACAGAGGTATACAATAATATTTAAAAAAAAATTCACTCTCTTTGGGATAAGGAAGAACAGAACAAAAAAGTGAGAAAAAAATAACTAACAAGAAAATAATCAGAAAATGAAGATTACTAATGTAACAACCGTAAAAAAAGAATACATTTAAATTTCAAAGCAAAAATAAAGAGATATCTTTTTTTAGAAATAAAGGAAAGAGATGAGCGTAGAAGGGCGTCGATGGGGTATCGATGAGGTAGCGATTGAAGACGATGGAGTAGGTTCAAAACTTCAGAGTTCCGATCAGTAGAGATGATGGAGTAGATTTAGAACTTTAGATCGGCTTCGTGAAAAAAGGAAGAGCAAGAGACTGCATGAAAGAAGGAAGAGCAAGAGTCATTGAGTCAAAACGTATATATATATATTTATTTATTTTTAATTTTTAATATATTAATATATTATATATATATTTAAAATTTAAATATATTATATAAAGCTAACAAGGAAGGGAATGGGTAAACAGGGATGGGGCAAAGAATATCGTTGCCGTTTACCAATTAACAAAAAATCTCGTTATCCATTAAATAGTTTAAATTAAGGATTTTTTGATCTGTTAAAAATGGTACCGATTGAGTAAATGAGAAACGAAAAAAATTGCTATCCCTAAGTTGGATGAGTTTGGATTGTCTACAACAGGAGAGAGCTGTGCATTATTAAATAGCTGCCATCACTCACCTAGAAAATGGAAGGCTCTCGCACAGTGTCTCCATCCGATGCATTTGATAGAGCGATAGTGCAAGAGCCTATCGTATCTAAGCTATGCCACGTGCTTGAGTTAAGAGATATTATATGAGAACCTTCCGGGTCCAAGATGAACATGGACCAACTATCGGAGCGTGCATGGCCCGCTGTGCGGTGCAAAATATGCATGCACCGCGGAAGATCGGTGCCGCCGATGGCTTCCAAATTCATAAAATCGCATGGCTAGTCTTGCCGACTAGTACGCGCGTCGTTTGTTGCATTACCTATCCGTTTGGTGGGAGTACATTACCTTCGAATTCTTCGACAGAGTTTCTAGTGCGAAAGAATTCCACGATTCATAATTTCGCACACGGACTTCCTCTCTTCCTTTCGTCGCTCGTAACCAAATTTCTCCACCTCCCCCCTGGCCCCGGGATTCCAACTACAGGTCAAGCAGTGTCCCCTATAAATACCAACCACATGTTATGGCCTTGGCTATGCGGCGCGTGGTGAGATTGCGCGCAGGCCAAGCCCTGCACACGAGCAGTATCCTGTCTGCAAGGCTGCTTGTTTTTGCAGAACTCCCAGGGAGGCATAGTGCAGGATGCTGCGCAAGTATGGTGAGAGAGGCTTTGGTCACACAGTGCGTGGCTGGTGCACGCACGGGTCAGGCCACTCTAGGGATGGCACACTGTCGTTAGGCATGTGGAGAGGCCTTGGGCACATTGCCAAGGCCCTTTGATGCGCGCGGACGCGAGCCGGCCCTGGGTGCCGGGTGCGCACGGTCGCGCGCTGGGATGCGTAGGCGCGCACTGGCCAGCGGCGGGCATTGGGCGTGCGCTGCCGTGCGAGGGTGCAGGGGCGCGCAAGCCAGCTGCGGGCGCTGAGCGCGCGCTGCCTTGCACCGGCGCACGCGAGCGTGCGCGTTCATCGACGCCGGGCACCGAGCACACGCACGGTCATGTGCGCGCGCGGCACGATGGTTGCGGCGGTTTGGCCGTTGGTGCGCGACGGTTGGCCATTGCGGCGCGTGACTTGGGCGGTTGGTCGGTAGGCTGGTCCGTGCCATCCTGGCACGTGACCCGACCATTGGCTAGGCCAACCTTATCCGCTTGGCACGCTTACACGGGATGGACGCGGTGCCAGCGGGACCATATGTTGCGGAGGATCCCGAGATCTTCGGGCGGTTGGACGCGGTTAGGCGGGGCCAGTTCGCGCGGAATCTTGGCGGAGATTTCAGAGGCCTTATCCCGAGGATTTTGGGAGGATCTTGCGGACGTGCTGCCAGCGTGGCAGATGTGTCCGCGACACAGGGCCACGTGGCTGTGCGGGCAGCACGGCCGGGCGCGCACGCATAGAGCCGGGCACGCGCCTGGGTGGCTGGGCGGATCGTTGGCGGGCGGTTGCAGGATGGTTCGGCAAAGGACACATCCAATATTTTGGGATTTGTTGAGATAGCCTTTGGATAAGGCTTATCCACTAGATGAGGTGGTGGCTAAGGCAGTTGGGTGGGCCTATATAAGGCTGGGCGGACCCTAGGCCTTGGCATTAGATCAGATCCGAGCAGATCAACTTCCATAAGAAATCCTTCAAGGAAGAAGTTATCCGAGAGGAGTTCGGTGTGCCACCAAACGACCAGGGAAGGCTTCGTGAGGTTGGCGAGCGGCTGGATCAGCGGAGATCGCAATGCCGTAGGTCTAAGTCAGGCGGACATGGACAAGCACGAGACGTGGCCATTACGCACAGGCAGTGCGCGGGTGCGAGGCATCCACAGGTAAGTTTTCGTTGAGTGAGGTTGGGGCGGACACTTTGAGAGATCTTTGTTAGGGACAGAGAGGAGTGTCTTTGTAGCCTTTGGGCAACCTCATTATTTCCAAGTTACTTAGTGAAGAGTTCTTGGTTGGGAAGGCTTTGCTTCCTGTACATCTTTGTGTTTGGGTGGGACTTTGTTCTTCAGGGATTTTTTTCATTGTTCTGGGGTCGAGGCTGGTTAGGGGATGAGTTACTCTAACGCCATTACCGGTAGACGCAAGGACCTAGTGGCCCATAGGGAGCGCTTGCGCATGCCGATTGAAAGCCCGATGACAAGTGGTATCAGAGCCCGGTTGAAGACAAGTTCCAAGCAAGTCAAAGTAGATGGCGAGGGCAGTAGGAGACTGCATGACCCGTTTGGAGGGTATTGTGGGAGATCTAGGAGAGGGATCGACCATGATTCTTGTAGTTGTTTGCGTAGAGCTGAGCATGCAGTTGGCTGAGTTACGTACTTGGCACAACCAGTTGATGGAGGCGCACGAGGAGCTGCTTCGCGACCTCAAGCATCGAAGCATGCAACAATAGCGATCAGATTTGGCCATGGAGGAGCGATTGGAGCTTCGGATCCATGCTTTGGAGCAGGAGGTGATCCGTCTGAGGTAGGAGGCGCAGAGTCCAGTCCACATGGTCGGCGCTCTAGCAAAGAAAGCGAAGGTCAGGGAGCCAAAGGTCTTCGGCGGAGTCAGGAGTGCGACAGAGGTGAAGAACTTCATATGGGACATAGAGACCTACTTCCGTGCGGCGAAGATCCCAGCACCCGATCAGGTGGATCGGACCTCAACTTATCTGGAGGGGAACGCCAAGCTCTGGTGGAGGACCAGAACGGCTGAGGATGATCGTGTAGGGCGTCCTAGAATCGAGACCTAGGAGATCTTCAAGAGGAAACTGAAGGCTCAGTTCCAGCCGAGCAATGCAGGGTGGCTTGCTCGAGAAAACCTAGGGAAGCTGCGGCAGACAGGGAGCATCCGGAAGTATGTGGCATAGTTCAGCAATTTGCTTCTGGAGGTATCCAACATGTTTGAGGAAGATAAGTTATTCAACTTCCTCGCTGGTCTACAGGAGTGGGCACAGGCCGAGCTTCGCAGGAGGAAGGTGAGGGATATTCCCTCAGCCTTCGTAGCAGCAGAGGCGCTGGTGGACTTTCGCAGCGCTACGACTTCAGGCAGCGGTGGCCAGGGCAAGGACAAGCGCAAGAGTGCGTCACCACCGCGTGGTCGAAAGGGCAAGAAGGAGAGTGTTCCACCACGTGCAGTAGCAAAACCAAAGGGACATGCGACTTTCGCTGGATGCTTCATATGCGGAGGGCCGCATCTGGCGTGCGAGTGTCCACAAAAGGTGGCGGTAGCGGCCATCACTACCAAGGACAGGGCGTTCGAGAGTTCGGAGGAGGAGCCAGTAGCGAGGATGGCCCCGCTACAGTCCATCAATACTTTGGCCATGAGAGACCAACGCTAAGGTTTGATGTACATGAGGGCTAAGGTCAATGGGAGGACAGTGCGGGCCTTAGTTGACTCCGGTGTGACACAAAATTTTGTGAGCCGAGGAGCGGCGCACATATTGGGTCTTGGAGCGCTATCCCAGCCTTGTAGGGTGAAGCCTATCAACTCCGAGGAGGTGGAGTCTTTGGGCCAGGCAGAGGCCACATTGGAGGTGGGCTCATGGACTAGGCGCTGCAGCATGATGGTCTTGCCGATCGACGACTACGACCTGATACTCGGGATGGACTTCTTCATCAATAGCAAGGCCATGGTCATGCCTCATCGGAGGGGCATCTTGATCTGGAGAGGTAGGCGTCCTTACTTCGTTCCAGTGGAGGGATGGCGTAGGACAGTTGCGAAGGGCGGGCGCAAGAAACTGCCCCACCACCAGACTTGAGGTTGTGCGACAACCTCATGCCTAGGCATCGCATGGGAGAGCCTAGGCACGGAGGCATGCGGCAGGAGGCGGCAGGTAGGATGGCTCGGCGAGTGGGCTATCCAACCGAGGAGGCATCAGGGGGTGCACGTGGCAGGTGGCCGCGTTGGGACTCAGGAGGCTTTAGCCAGGAGGGCCAGGCATGCGACGATGAGGTGCGTCAGGAGGATGCTTTGCACGGTGGCATGGTGGTCGACGAGGGCATCGATATTTCAGCGAGGGGAGGATTGTTACTACCTTGGCTATGCGGTGCGCGGTGAGGTTGCGCGTAGGCCAAGCCCTGCACATGAGCAGTGTCCTATTTACAAGGCTGCTCGTTTCTGAAGAACCCCCGAGGAGGCACAGTGCAGGATGCTGTGCAAGTATGGTGAGAGGGGCTTTGGTCACACGGTGCGTGGCTGGTGCACGCACGAGCTAGGCCACTCTAGGGATGGCACGCTGCCGTTAGGCATGCGGAGAGGCCTTGGAAACATTGCCAAGGCCCTTTGATGCATGCGGGCGCGTGCGCGAGCCGGCGCTAGGCGCCGGGTGCGCACGGCCGTGCACTGGGATGTGCAGGCGCGATGGGCCAGCGGTGGGCATTGGGCGCGCACTGCTGTGCGCAGGCACAGGCGCGAGCGGGCCAGCGGCAGTCGCTGGGCACACGCTGCCTTGCGCATGCATCGGCGCCGGGCGCTGAGCATGCGCACGGTCATGTGCGCGCGCGGTGCGATGGTTGCAGCAGTTTGGCCATTGGTGCGTGACGATTGGCCATTGCGGCGCGTGACTTGGGCGGTTTGCCGGCAGGCTGGTCCGTGCCATCTTGGCACATGACCTGACTGTTGGTCGGGCCAACCTTATCCGCTTGGCACGCGTACGCGGGATGGAAACGGTGCCAGAGGGGCCATATATTGCGGAGGATCCTGAGATCTTCGGGTGGTTGGACGCAGTGAGGCGGGGCCAGATCGCACGGAATCTTGGCGAAGATTTCAGAGGCCTTATCTCGAGGATTTTGGGAGGATCTTGCGGATGCGCTGCTAGCATGGCAGACGTATCCGCAACACAGGGCTGCATAGCCGTGCGGGCGGCATGGCCAGGCGTGCACAGCGGGCGCGCACGGGCACATGCGCACAAAGTCGAGCGCACGCCTGGGCGGCTGGGTGGACCGTTAGCAGGCGGTTGCAGGATGGTTTGGCAGACGACACATCCGATATTTTTGGATTTGTTGAGATAGCCTTTGGATAAGGCTTTTCCACTGGATGAGGCGGTGGCTAAGGCAGTTGGGCGGGCCTATATAAGGCTGGGCGGACTCTAGGCCTTGGCATTGGATCGGATTCGAGCAGTTCAAGTTCTATCAAAAGTCCTTCAAGGAAGAAGGCATCCGAGAGGAGTTCGGGTGTGCCACCAAATGACCAAAGAAGGCTTCGTGAGGTTGGCAAGTGGCTGGATCAGCGGAGATCACAGCGGCGCAGGTCTAAGTCAGGCGGACTTGGACGAGCACGAGACGTGGCCATTACGCATAGGCGGTGCGCGGGTGCAAGGCATCCACAGGTCAGTTTACGTTGAGTGAGGTTGGGGCGGGCACTTTGAGAGATCTTTGTTAGGGACAGAGAGGAGTGTCTTTGTAGCCTTTGGGCAACCTCATTATTTTCTAAGTTACTTAGTGAAGAGTTCTTGGTTGGGAAGGCTTTGCTTCCCGTACATCTTTGTGCTTGGGTGGGACTTTATTCTTCAGAGATTTTTTTCATTGTTCTGGGGTCGAGGCTGGTTAGGGAAAGGGTTCCTCTAACGCCATCACCAGTAGACGCAAGGACCTAGTGGCCATAGGGAGCGCTTGCGCGTGCCGATTGAAAGCAAGGTGACACACAGGCCCCGTCATCTCATCAAACGAACCCAAGCTTTCCTCCATGGCCAACCCTTCGCTTCTCGTCGCCATTTTCTTTTCTGCCCTCCTTGTCCAAGATCTGTTTCATGGATCCATTTATAGGCCTCTAAGCTCTTTCTACTTAATTTCTTTCTTCTACTAAATCTTTGTTTGACGTCCAAATCTAAAAAAAATATTTATGGATTGCCCTAAATATTAGCTTATCGGCCATGTTAGATAAGTGATCATCGATGTATTCGCATCAAAGTAAAATTATTCGATCAATATTAACTAACTCTATGTAATAGAATGTATGAGGTCTAAAAAAAATTTTGATTGAAAATTTGGGGATTAAAATATATTTTTGTCTAAAAGGAAATTCTTACTTAATTCTTCAATTGGGGGAAAGCATCCTTGCCTATCTTTAGAATATTTGTTAATTTTTATGTTGATCAAATTAGGGATCCATCCATCTAGAAAGCATATCTCAGGCTGCACTCATATGCAAAATCCTACTTAACTACTATAACACATTTTTTAAGCAATGAATACGACTACATCTATAGTTTAAAAACCCCAGTCTGAGTTCCAAAACTACAACTTGGCAACAACTTCTGTATATACTTTGTTGCCCAGATGTAGCAACCTAAGAGAGGGGTAAATTGGGTTATTAAAAAATTAATTACTATGCAAGTATGTGCTTAAACCCTAATTTTGATTTGCAGCGGTGTAGTGGAATGCACAGAAAGATAACAATAGAGAATCAAATAACCACAAACACACAGAAGTTTATAGTGGTTCGGTGCCAAACTCAGCACCTACATCCACTCCCCAAAACCTTTGGGAATTCCATAAATCATATCACAATGATTACAACCTCTAGCTGAACCAGGCTAGCCCTCTTGTTTATATGGCACAAGGCAGCCAAAAAACCCCTAGCCAAACCTAGGCTAGTCCTCTTGTTTCACGGCACAAGGAAGCCAAGTCCCCTAGCTAAACCTAGGCTAATCCTCTTGTATCAAGGCACAAGGAAGCCCAAAATAATCAGGGTTAACACTAACCCTTTTACAAAAAGATCAAGAAATGATAAAGAGAAGCTCCTACAATGAGAAAATATCCAGAATATACTTTACAATTTCTTGAAGCAATAAACTCAGCAATAAATGAATGAGGTCGAAGTAGCTGTAGTCTTGATTGCTTGAAATGCTTCAAAGATCCGGACGACTTTTTGAAGCAATGAATGAACTTGAATGCACAACAACTCTCTTATTAACCACTTAACAATATGCAATATAAGCTCTTTTCTTGGATTTCTTTCTCTTTTTAAACTCTCTTTTTCAAAATCATCATAGTGTGCTTCTAATCCCACCTATTTATAATCATCCAACAAGAAAATATCCGTTAGATACATTAGGAACAAATGGAAATAAAAATAGGAAGAAAATATAACCGTTATAAATGTTTTCCTTAAGCATTGAATGCAGATCTCCATTTGAGAAAGGAAGAGCACTGCAAAGATTCAAAAATCCAAAAGTTAAATGTAGCTCAAAATAGCAATAGAGATAGAGTGAGAAAGGAAAAGCAAACTCAAGAACTCAGGCGACAGTTGGCTAGAAATAACTCCAGGTAGCTGAAGTCAAGAAAGCATTCGGCCAAGACATAAGCAATAATCCTCAGCTAGCTCACAAGAGAGGCCATTGCTAAAAAAAAGCATCCAGAGGTAGCTCCATAGTTAACTAAAATGGTTGCTAGTTAGCTCTCCAGCTAACTAACAGCAAAAGTAAACGCCAGGAGAAAAAGGTGCAGAGCTCTTAGTTAGCTCACCAGCTAACTAAGCAAACAATAGTTAGCTCTCCAGCTAACTAACAGGCAATTCAAATGACAGAAGAAAGGAGCCATGCATTGGTAGTTAGCTCACCAGCTAACTAAAACTTTAAAGCTCTCGGTTGTAGGAATAACAGGAGAAGTGGAGTTAGCTCATCAGCTAACTAAATGATAGTTAGTTAGCTCACTAGCTAACTAAAACCAAAAGCAACAAGGAAACAGTTAAGCCTAGTTAGCTCTTCAGCTAACTAAGCAAACGATAGCTAGCTCTCCAGTTAGCTATCCAGAGAATGCAAACGGACAGAGAGAGAGGGAGTTAGCTCTTCAGCTTACTAAATTTTCAAACCTCATGGCCAAGGGATCACCTGTGAAAAATAGTTAGCTAACCTGTTAGCTCTAAGATAAAATAGTTAGCTAAGCAGTTAGCTTCAAGAAAATCCAGCTAGCTAAAAGATCCGGCAGCTAGCTCAACAGTTAGCTAAAATTGAAGATGGTTCGGCTAGGAGAAACAACAGGTAACTGGAGTTAGCTAAAGTGGAATTCAGTTAGCTCTAAGGCATCCCAAGCTAGCTAACCAGCTAGCTAAATTTAATGAGTGTTCGGCGAAGCACTATGACGAGCACATTAGTTAGCTGAAGGAACTCCAGCTAGCTAACAAGCTAGCTAACCAGCTAGCTAAAGAATTAATAATATTTAGCCAAGCATTGAGTTAGCTTCCCAGTTAGCTGAAAGGCGTGCCAGCTAGCTAAATGGAATAACAAGTTAGCTAACTAGTTAACTCCCAGGCCAATAAAATTATCTAAGGCCAAATAGAATGAAGTACTTTCTTACCAGTCAATTTTGCACGCAGATACTTACCTGCAAGGTGACCGAACTTCCCTGTATCAAGCTTAGAGTTACCTAATAGTTTTGTAATCATCAAAATTAATCTGGGGTCAACAATCTCCCCCTTTTTGATGATGACAAAACCCTTAAGCAAGAAGGAAACAAGAATAGGAAATTTAATAAACAGACAGGAGTGTAATCAGAAAAACATTAATTTCTCTCCCTGTCAATATGAATAAATGAACTCTTTTCTCCCCCTGAATATTTGGAGTTATTATTTTACTCCATTCCTTAATGTATGCAATATTCTTCTCCCCCTTTTTATCATCAATCAAAAAGAAGTTTGAAGAGTTTTGTAATAAATTTAAGCATAATATATTAAGGTGATGTTATCATTCATACATAATTTAGAGCAGTCATTCAGATCATTACAAAATAGAGTAATACAAACATTACACGCCATGGTCTCAAGTCATAAATCATAGTCATAAACATGCATTACAGAAATAGTACTAAGTACGGTTATAACATAAGTCAAACATAATCACTTGTCATCATCAGAAGAAGAAATATGCACTAAAGAAACATTTGGCTTGTTTGAAGATCCAGGCTTGTCGAAGGAAGGCTGTGTCGGTGGAGTCCAGAGGTGCGGATGAGAATAAGAAGCATCAGGCACAAAGGCAGTAGAAAGAGTGATGTAAGTCTCTATGAGTTAACTCAGCCTTGTGAAGGATGCGGTCCAATGGTCGACAGCGTTTACTGCATCCCGGGTCTGGGTCTCGGTGGATCTCATTCGGTACTCTACCCACTCTGCCTTAGTTTCAAAATTCTCAAGCTTACCTTTTAGGAAATTAATCTCTTTTAGGATCTGTTCCATGACAGATTCATTGTGATGAAAAATCTTCCATTGAGAATATTCACATCATGGACAAGACGTTCAAGAGTAAGTTTAAACTGAGACATATTCTCAAAAATAGAAGAAATATGTGGTACGATAGTCTGATCATTGACAGAAGAAGCACTATCTCCAGAGCTTTGACTAGAAGTGGCAAGGGTCAATTCATTGATAATGAGGCGAATTTGATCATCACTTATACGAACGACAGGAAGAGGAGCAGGAGCTTGGTTGTCATTGCGATAAGAAGGTCCAGGAGCATTCATATTGGGTCGATCAGATTGAAAAGGATTTTAATCATCAGACATAGCAGCAAGGTAAGGATTTGGATGGTTGAAGTCAAAATTGAAGAAGTTCTGAGGAGAACAAGCAGATTGAGTCACAGTTGGCGGTGGCATACTAGACTGACCAGTTCTAGACCTAACCTTTAATCAAATACCATCCCGTTTGGCAAAGTCCATACGGTGCAGTGAATGAGCATTAAAAACGTTAGAGTGACATAATGCCACTGCAGTTTCTCCCTTAAGCTTAATATTGAAAAACTCAAATAAATAAGTGAGAAACATTTCGTAGGGCAATGTAGCCTTAGATCTAGACAAGGATTCTTTCATTACGGTCATCATTAGTTAAGGTAGATCAATAGGGTCTTCTATTAAGATGTCATACATTATACATATATCCCTATCATTTACTATATTAAACGAACCAGCATGAAGGGCAATGATTTTGGCGATGATACTATGAAATAATCTATTTTCTATAGATAACATGTTGGCATCTAGAGTTTCAATATTACTAGCATCACTATCGTCAATATTAAGGATTAAACCTATTTTATATCCACGTTCACTGGGTAGGACTTCTAAGAAACCATTAGATGGAATATTAAGAGCACATCCTAATGTTTTGCAGTCTAGGTCGATTTTAGTCTTTTTCAAAAAGGAAGTGATAGTCCCACTACCAAAAGAGATATTTTCATTAAATTCCCTGATAAGCTCAGGATAAATAGGTCTCTTGGTAGATAAGAGCTTATCCCAACCTTGATTAACTAAAAGTTTTCCAATTTTAAAACCTTCCTATTCTAAGAAGTTAAAATCAACTAACCTTCCATGAGCAAAGGATTTAGATGCAAGAAGGGAGTTGATATGAGATGAAGAAGTAGAAGACTTCCGGCAAAGATCGGTACAATCGTTATCTCTTGCGATTGTCTTCTTCTTGGGAGCCATCAACTATCTTCAAAATGGATTGATAGAGAATGGAAGAAACGATTGATAGGTTGATTGATGGAATGAAAGGGAGGATGAGAATGAGAGGAGTGGTGAAGACGCTTAGCTTGAAGTGAAGAAGAATGAGGAAGACGGCTTGAATGAAGAATCGGTTGGGTAAAAAGGTTATATAGGGAGATGGGTTGATGGTTAGCTGGCCAGGTGCTTGTTTGGTTGCCTGGTCGGTTAACTGCCATCAAAAGAAAAAGCTAGCAAATGTCGGTTGGTGGAAAGAATTAATGGAAGTTATGCTTCATAAAGATGAAAAAGCTTAAAGCTTACAGCATACTCAAGCATTTAATTTGATAGGATGTTCCCTTTAATTGATTTGATTAAAAGATGTCACATTAATTAGATATCATATTGATTCATTAATTGATTCATTAAATGGTTGGATCAAACATTCCCAATTCTCTTCTGATTTCATAAAATTTTGTTTCATCAAGAGGCTTAGTTAAAATGTCAGCAATTCGATTTTTAGTATTTAAAAATTCAATAACAACATTTCCATTATTTACGTGATCTCTAATGAAATGATGTCTAATTTCAATATGTTTAGTTCTGGAATGATGAATGGGATTCTTAGTTAAATTGATTGCACTTGTATTATCACATTTTATAGGTATAGCTTTTTGTTTAATACCATCATCTTCTAGTTTTTGCTTAATCCATAAGATTTGAGCATAGCAACTTCTAGCTGTAACGTATTCGGCTTCGGTCATAGACAGTGCTACTGAAGTTTGCTTTTTGCTAAACCATGAGATTAAGTTAACACCTAGAAACTGGCAAGTTCCAATGGTTGATTTCCCATCTATTTTATATCCAGCAAGGTCTGAATCAGTATATCCTATTAAGTCAATGCTAGATTGTTTGTCATACCATATACCTAAATTTACTGTTCCATTTAAATATTTAAATATTCTTTTAACAGCAAGCAAGTGTGATTCTTTAGGATTGGCTTGATATCTAGCACACATGCAAACGCTAAATAAAATATTTGGCATACTATCTGTTAAATATAATAATAATCCAATCATGCCTTTATATAATTTTAAATCAACAGACTTTTCAAAATTATAAGATTCAAGTCTACATGATGAGCTCATAGGGGTACCGATACTCTTGGATGTCTTCATACCAAACTTTTTGATCATTTCTTTGGTATATTTGGATTGGCTTATGAAGATCCCATCTTTGCTTTGTTTAATTTGTAGTCCAAGGAAGTAGGTCAGCTCACCCATCATACTCATCTCGAACTCTCCCTGCATAAGCTTAGCAAAGTCTTTGTACAAAGAATCGTTAGTGGCACCAAATATGATATCATCAACATAGATTTGAATAATTAATATATCTTTATTTTATCTTTTAATAAATAAAGTTATATCCACAGTTCCTCGAATGAAATCATTGCTAATCAAGAATTTGCTTAATCTTTCATACCACGCCCGGGGTGCTTGTTTCAAACCATATAAAGCCTTGTTCAATTTGAAAACGTGATTTGGAAACAAGTGATTTTCAAAGTCGGGTGTTGTTCCACAAAAACTTGTTCAGCAATGTATCCATTTAAGAAAGCGCTTTTAACATCCATTTGATACAATTTAAAATTCATATAACAAGCATAAGCAAGAAGTAATCTAATAGCTTCTAATCTAACAACAAGGGCATAAGTTTCATCAAAATCAATTCCCTCTTCTTCATTATAACCCTTAGCTACTAATATTGCCTTATTTCTAATTATATTACCATGTTCATCTAATTTATTTCTATAAACCTATTTAGTTCCAATAATTTGATGATCATGAGGTCTTTCAATAAGACTCCAAATATTATTTCTTTCAAATTGGTTAAGTTCCTCATGCATGGCATTAATCCAATCAACATCATTTTTAGCATCATCATAACATTTAGGTTCAATTTTAGATACAAATGCTAAGTTATTACAAGCATTTCTAAATGATGATCTAGTTCTAACTCCTTGAGAAGGATCACCAATAATTAGATCTTTGGGGTGACTGAGAACATACCTCCAACCTTTTTCTAATTCATCATTACCTTGTGAGGCTTCAGGTAGGTCAGCGTTCCCTCCTTTATTTACCTCTTGTGTATCCGAGTCGCTCTTATCCTTCAGTGTGATGTCCTTGAATTGATCTTCAATGTCATCTGCATCATTTATACCTTTTTCCTTCCTTGATGGAAGATCATTAGATTCATCAAAGATAACATGAATTGATTCTTCAACTACTAAAGTCTTTTTGTTGAATATTCTAAAAGCTCTACTATGTAAAGAATATCCAAGAAAAATTCCTTCATCAGACTTAGCATCAAATTTATCAAGGTTTGATTTTCCATTATTTAATACAAAACATCGGCATCCAAAAACATGAAAGTAACTTATATTAGGTTTTCTTCCTTTCCAAAGTTCAATGGAGTCTTTTTCAAAACAGGTTTGATTAATGCATGATTTAAAACATAACATGCAGTGTTAAGAGTTTCTACCCAAAAATATTTTGGAAGATTGCTTTCACACAACATGGTACGCACCATTTCCTCTAATGTTCTATTCTTTCTTTCAACTACTCCATTTTGTTGTGGTGTTCTTGGTGCAGAAAAATTATGTTCAATTCATTTTCATTACAAAATTTTCAAAAGATTTGTTTTCAAATTCTTTTCCATGATCACTTCATATCGACAAAACAGAAGAATTCTTTTCATTTGTAATTCTTTTGAATAATTTTTGAAATGATGAAAATGCTTCGTCTTTACTAGATAGAAATAAAACCCTTGTAAAGCAAGAGAAATCATCAATAACAATAAAATCGTATCTTTTACCTCCTAGACTAGTTGTTCTTGTAGGACCGAATAAATCCATATGCAAGAGCTCCAAAGGCCTAGTGGTTGAAACTAAATTCTTTGATTTAAAAGAAACTCGGGTTTGTTTTCCAAATTGACAAGCATTACAAATCTTATCTTTTTCAAAAACAAGTTTTGGCAAACCATGTACTAAATCCTTCTTAATTAATTTAGATAGTAAATCTATGCTTGCATGAGCTAGCCTACGATGCCATAACCAACTATTATCAGTTTTATTGTTTGTAGCAACTAGGCAATCAATATTTTGATCATGCAAATCATTTAAATTAATGTATACATTACCATGCCTATGACCAACAAATTTCATGTTTTCATTTGCAGGATTTTTAACAATGCATAGAGATGATTCAAATGTAACATTAAATCCTTTGTCACATAATTGACTAATGCTAAGTAAATTATGTTTTGTCCTTTCACAAGCAAAACATTATCAATATAAGCATGAGGTGTGATACCTATTTTTCCAATGCAATTATTTTTCCTTGGCCATTATCACCGAAAGTAACAGCACCTCCATATTTTGCTTCCAAAGTGATGAATTGCGATTTATCACCGGTCATGTGTCTTGAGCACCCGCTATCCAAGTACCATTGTCTTTTAATTGCTCGGGTTGCAAGACACACCTGCATACACAATTTCAATTTTTATTTTTAGGTACCCAAGCTTTCTTGGGTCCTTTAGGGTTAGTCAAGATGGTTCCTTTTGGAACCCATATTTTTTCTTATCTTTTGTGTTTCACAAATATAAGCTTTGTGTCCAATTTTTCCACATTTAAAACATGTAATTTTAGTAAAATCATCAGCATGCTCATAAATATTTTTCAAAAATTTCTATCTTTTAAAGGTATTGTATCCAAGACCAGCTCTATTGTAAACAGCTCTTTGACTATTTAAAATCATTTCTAATTTTTTGAACTTAGACTAAATCTGTCAACAATTGGTTTTAATTTATCTACTTCATTTTTCAAATCTTGGTTTTCCTTTAACAATGATTCATTATCCTTTAAAATTCTTTCCTTTTCAAGAATAAGATTTTTGATTTCATTTTTAATTCTTTGCTCTTTGAACTTAAATTTGAAAAATCATCAATAAGTTCATAAAATACACATTGTAATTCATCAAAGGTAAAATCATCTAAAAAGTTAGGGCTTACCTCATCATTATCAGCCATGAAGCAAACATTTGCAACTTCAGCTTTCTCTTCATCTTCTGAACTCGTTGCTTCACTATCGCTACAAGTAGCCATCATTGCCTTCTTCTTTATTCTTTTAGATCCTTTCTTTAATAGTGGACAATCTGGTCTGATGTGTCCAGGCTTCTTGCACTCATAGCATGTAGGAGGTTCACTCTTTTCCTTATCTTTGCTATGGTCTCCTTTGACAAATTGTTTTCTTTTTCCAAATTTCTTTCTCTTCATGAACCTTTTAAATTTTCTTGAAATAAGTACCATTTCATCATCTTTCTCACTGTCACTTGTGGTTTCTTCACTTTCATCTTCTTGAGTTGCACTCTTCAAAGCCATAGTCCTTTTCTTCTTTGATTCATCTTCATCGATATGTTGTCGTTGCTGAAGCTCATGAGTCATCAAAGAACTGACCAACTCTTCAAGTGATAAAGTGTTGAGATCTTTTGCTTCTTGAATTGCAGTGACCTTTGCTTCCCATGTCCTAGGTAAAGATCTTAAGATTTTTCTAACAAGATCACTGTTAGCATAAGATTTTCCAAGACTTTTCAGTCCATTAATAATATCAGTAAATTTTGTAAACATATCAGTAATATTTTTAGTAGGATCCATCTTAAATAATTCATACTTATGAACAAGCATATTTATTTTGGATTCCTTGACTTGATTTGTACCCTCATGGGTGACTTCAAGTCTATCCCAGATTTCCTTAGCAGACATGTAAGTAGATATGGGATTAAACTCATTTGCATCAAGAGAGCAGTAAAGAACATTCATAGCCTTAGCATTTAATTGAGCTAATTTCTTGTCTTGCTCATCCCATTCAGGTTTTACAATATTAATATTTCCAATCATAATAGTGGGTGTGTGTGGTCCATTAATTATGATTCCCCATAAATCATAATCTAGTGCTTGAATGAAGATTTTCATTCGTGCTTTCCAATATGTGTAATTTGTTCCATTGAACAAAGGTGGTCTATTAGTTGATTGTCCTTCAGTCAACATAGAACTCATTGGTATTACTACTAATCTTTGGCTCCAAGCTAATCAAAGCTATAGGAATTAAGAGCACTCTCTCTGATACCACTTGTTGCCCAGATGTAGCAACCCAAGAGGGAGGTGAATTGGGTTATTAAAAAATTAATTACTATGCAAGTATGTGCTTAAACCCTAATTTTGATTTGCAGCGATGTAGTGGAGTGCACAGAAAGATAACAATAGAGAATCAAACAATCACAAACACACAGAAGTTTATAGTGGTTCGGTGCCAAACTCAACACCTACATCCACTCCCCAAAACCTTTGGGAATTCCACTAATCATATCACAACGATTACAACCTCTAGCCAACCAGGCTAGCCCTCTTGTTTATACGGCACAAGGCAGCCAAAAAACCCCTAGCCAAACCTAGGCTAGTCCTCTTGTTTCACGGCACAAGGAAGCCAAATCCCCTAGCCAAACCTAGGCTAGTCCTCTTGTTTCAAGGCACAAGGAAGCCCAAAATAATCAGGGTTAACACTAGCCCTTTTACAAAAAGATCAAGAAATGATAAAGAGAAGCTCCTACAATGAGCAAATATCCAGAATATACTTTACAATTTTTTGAAGCAATAAACTCAGCAATAAATGAACGAGGTCGAAGTAGCTGTAGTCTTGATTGCTTGAAATGCTTCAAAGATCCGGATGACTTTTTGAAGCAATGAATGAACTTGAATGCACAACAACTCTCTTATCAACCACTCAACAATATGCAATATAAGCTCTTTTCTTGGATTTCTTTCTCTTTTTAAACTCTTTTTTTTAAAATCATCATAGTGTGCTTCTAATCCCACCTATTTATAATCATCCAACAAGAAAATATCCATAGATATATTAGAACAAATGAAAATAAAACGAAAAAAAATATAACCATTATAAATGTTTCCCTTAAGCATTGAATGCAGATCTCCATTTGAGGAAGGAAGAGCAATGCAAAGATTAAAAATCCAAAAGTTAAATGTAGCTCAAAATAGCAATAGAGATAGAGTGAGAGAGGAAAAGCAAACTCAAGAACTCAGGCGGCAGTTGGCTAGAAATAACTCTAGGTAGCTGAAGTCAAGAAGCATTCAGCCAAGACATAAGAAATAATGCTCAGCTAGCTAGTCAGCTAGCTCACAAGAGAGGCCACGACTAAAAAAAAAGCATACAGAGGCAGCTCCATAGTTAACTAAAATGGTTGCTAGTTAGCTTTCCAGCTAACTAACAGCAAAAGTAAACGCCAGGAGAAAAAGGTGCAAAGCACTTAGTTAGCTCACCAGCTAACTAAGTAAACGATAGTTAGCTCTCCAGCTAACTAACAGGCAATTCAAAATGACAGAAGAAAGGAGCCGTGCATTGGTAGTTAGCTCACCAGCTAACTAAGCAAATGATAGCTAGCTCTCTAGTTAGCTATCCAGAGAATGCAAACAGCCAGAGAGAGAGAGAGGGAGTTAGCTTTCAGCTAACTAAATTTTCAAACCTCATGGCCAAGGGATCACCTGTGAAAAAAGTTAGCTAACTAGTTAGCTCTAAGATAAAATAGTTAGCCAAGCAGTTAGCTTCAAGAAAACCCAGCTAGCTAAAAGATCCGGCAGCTAGCTCAACAGTTAGCTAAAATTGAAGATGGTTCGGCCAGGAGAGACAACAGGTAACTGGAGTTAGCTAAAGTGAAATTCAGTTAGCTCTAAGGCATCTCAAGCTACCTAACCAGCTAGCTAAATTTAAAGAGTGTTCGGACCAAGCACTGTGATGAGCACATTAGTTAGCTGAAGGAACTCCAGCTAGCTAACCAGCTAGCTAAAGAATTAATAACATTTAGCCAAGCACTGAGTTAGCTTCCAGTTAGCTGAAAGGCATGCCAACTAGCTAAATGGAATAACAAGTTAGCTAACCAGTTAACTCCCAGGCCAATAAAATTATCTAAGGCAAAATAGAATGAAATACTTTCTTACCAGTCAATTTTGCACGCAAATACTTACCTGCAAGGTGACGAACTTCCTTGTATCAAGCTTAGAGTTGCCTAATAGTTTTGTAATCATCAAAATCAATCTGGGGTCAACATACTCCTTTATCTAAAGTATGCTTTGATATTCAATAGAATTTGATGTGGCTAATCACACCTCCTGGCGGCACGGTAACAGCATGCATAGCTTTCGAAAGGATAATAATTCAACCGGCTCCTAGCATCGGCTCCTCTCTTTGGCCTTGGCACGGGTCTCGGCCTCGGCCCGGCTTCGGCATCGGCTCTCGGCCTTAGTCTCGGCTCCAACTTCAGCTCCGGCCTCAGCCCTTGACACAATTTCAGCCATGAAGCCAGATTATAATGCTGAACGGATTTAAACCACCACGCGGCCCACTTGCCTACCTTTTGCCAGGATCATGGGCAGCTACTGATACTACGCACCTGCCGATATCCGCGGAACATGTCTAACAACCCGGTGTCAACCTACGAAGCCGATCTTAACAGAAGATAGGATTCGGCTGTAATCACGGAAGGATAAGAGGGACCCCGAATAGGTATATAAGGGCGACCCCCGATGAGAGGGGGACTCTCTCTCTCTCTCAAATTCTACTGATAAGAAATTCCTGTTCCTCGCATCACTAACTTGAGCATCGGAGGGTCCCCACTGGAACCACTGTCCAGGACTTTTCTTGCAGATTCTCAGCCGACGGAGGTGATCCTATCACTCCTCTGAAGGTCTGCGAAGCTGTCCTCTCACCCGACGCACCTCAACAGTGATTCGGCGGCAATAGAATTTTTATTTAAATAACCCAGGGGGTTCTACTGTTCAAGATGGCCTAAGATAGTTAAGCAAGAGGCCAAACCGTCTTTATCTCACACTGGATTAGGAGATTTTAGCTAATCAACATAGCCAGCTTAAGCCTTCTAAAATTTTCGAGATACTGATTGAGGAAACTCTAGTAAAGTTGGTTACTCTAGGCATTCACTATTTTTGTCAATTCTATTTTGCTTTCTTTTCCTTTTAGCCAATCTACTGGATTTCATAAATTTTCCTTATAAAAATGGTGATTATCATAGTTTTGAAGCATGCAATGGGCTAGGTCAAAAGGCACTACAAAAAAAATCAACTTTTCCTAGGATTTTTTTCGTAGGAAAAGATGAAAAAAATCATAGGACAAGCCTTTCCTTATGATTTCTGTTGTTGGCAAAAGTTCAAAAAAGTCGTAAGTAAAATTGCATCGGAAAGCCTTTGCCTACAACTTTCATAAAATTGTAGGGAAAGAATAGAACTTGTCCTTACAAATTTTTTTCGTAGGTAAAGTTTATATTTCATAGGGAAGTGTGATCAGAATTTGAAATTTAAATTTAAAATTTAAAAACTTTTGCCTACAAAAATAAAAAATCGTAGGGAAAAAAAAAAAGTATATTTTTTAAATTACTTTTCCCTATGAAAAATAGAAAAATTGTAGGAAAAAGTTAGCTAATAATAATTTTTAATGCTTTCTTTCCCTATTAGTAATGGCAAAATCATAAGGAAAAATAAAAAAAATATTTTTTTATACTACCAGAAAAAAGCCTTTCACCAAGGGACATCACCAAGGAATATGTCCCTCAAAAAATTACTAAAGAATTAGAAAGGGATTTTCAAGGGATTTTAAATTACATTTAAAATATAGTTTCAGTGAGAAATCTCTATGGGATTTGCTAGGGATATATTTTTCTTGATAAATTCCTTGAAAATACCTTGGTAATCTGCAAGGGATCAGTGAGTGATTATTTAAATAATTTTTAGCAAGAAATTTGCAAAAAAAGTTTGGTCCCTTAAAAATTTACTAAGGGATAAATCCCTTGGTGCTGGTAAGATATTTTTAAAAAATAAAAAAATATCAAAGAGGGATTTTTTTTTCTTAGAAATCCCTTAGTGATTTTAAAATCTTATACAAAGTATATGTTATTTATAGATTCTCTCACTAGCATAAAAATAAAAGTCATAAGTAAAATTAATATTATGTACTAATTTTTAATACCATTAATTAAACTAAAAAAATTTCTTCATTCCTTCCTCTCTCTCTAACTCTTCAAATCTTATCAAAACTCTGGGCTTACATCCTTTGTTGCCATGATCAGATTGATGCAGCAGTAAGGGACTAGCCTTTGAACCCTTTGGTTACAAGTACAAACCACTGCTTCTATGTCTTTATTAAGTGGTTGAACAATGGGATCTTCTCCTTGAAAGGAAAGGTGCTCATTCCATAATGGGTTCAAATGTTGACCACAAATTCGTAGAATGACCTTCGGCAAATGATCCAACATGAGCTACCATTTGGATCTTTAGCTCTTGATCGTGTGATCAAATAAACAATGAGCACTAGCTCTGATACCAATTGTTGGCCCAGATGGCAATCCAAGAGGGGGGGTGAATTGGGTTCTTTAAAAAATTTGACCTTTTTAAAAATTATCTGCTCTAAGACAAATGAAATTAATTGCAATGCAAAGTTAAAGCACAAACAAGAAGATAAAGATAGAGATAATGGATGCACGACAAACACAAGGATTTTATAGTGGTTTGGTGTATCCAACACCTACGTCCACTCCCAAGATTCACTTGGGTCCACACTATAACCAACTAGATTACAGCCGAGTTGTTTTACAAGAGCACAACTCACAACTTGTTGTTTTCCTCTAGGATCACAATGAACCCAGTCGATTTTCCGGGCTCACCAGCACAAAACCCTAAACTCAAGCTAATCTAGCTTGACCTGAGGTTAACAACCTCCACTAGTTCAATCCCCTTGATAGAACTAGCACAAACAAAATATAAGAATGTTTTACAATGATTCACGGCTCCTTAGTTGAGCAAATATTCAAAATAAAGTAAACAAGTTTAGAAGAGCCTGTTTAGAGATGATTGAATTTGAGCTTTTCTTCTTTTCTTCTTTTCCTCTTCTCCCTTTGGAATGATGAATCAAGCCTCAGCTTTAATCCCTCACAGTCGTTGCAGTTGAGAAGATTGGAAATGGAAGAAAGAGCTTTTTCTTCAATTTGGAAATCCACCGATTTTTGATTTGGGCGCCTTGGATTCCTCTTTGAGCTTTTTGAGTGGAAGGATTTGAGTTTGAATGCTTTTCTCTTGAGATTCAGGCTCAGACTTTCTCGGATTTTTGATTTGAAATTTTTTTTCTATTTTCCGTCTTCTCTTTTCAAACGGGTGTTTTTCCCTTTTTATAGATTTCTTTTAATCCATTTTGGGAAGGAAACTAGCCGTTGGAATGTACCTGTAAACAAAATATATCCATTAGAAATTAGGTAAAAAAGGAAATATTACCGTTAGAGCTGATCTGGCAATTTAAATTTTTGTTCCAGTCAGGTTGGAGTCGGCTCCAACTTTTCAGGTGTCGGCTCCAGGTCGTTTTTCCAAAAATAGAAATTTCGAGTTTGTTGAGGAGTCGGCTCTGAAAAAGTAAGTGTCGGCTCATCATCGCCAGGTGTCGGCTCCCGAATACTGTGTGTCGGTTCCAGGATGCTCAAAAAATCAACGTTCTGTTCCTGCATCGGAGTCGGCTCCAGACATTGTAAGTGTCGACTCCAAAACTCTGGGTGTCGGCTCCGAAACTCGGACCGTATCAAAATCAGAATAAAATTTGAATGGCCATGGGGTCAGCTCCAGGATTCTAGGTGTCGACTCCAGGTTCTGAAACTTTGAAATTGAAGTTTTGCATTTGATTCAAAACATTTCTTAATTCATTTAAATTGATCAAATAATTTTAACTCCTGAAACACTTCTCAAATCCATTAGTAATCAAATAAATATACTCAATTCCTTTATTAATCATCAAAATCAATAATTGGGTC